>JXTB01000076.1:186248-298941 GCA_002914805.1 Parasponia andersonii
TGAACCATGCTAATTTTGTGTGTCCTATTCATTTATTTCGGCATTATTTTTGCATTTATTTTATCGTTTGCACTATTGTGTGTCTATTGGGGATGTTATTCCCTAACACTAACCAAGTTGATGGTGCCAGCAAGGAAGATATATATCTCTCTCTCTTTCTCTCTTGGCAACGAACAACTCCTTTGCACGCCCAGCTGCTACGTCCGCTAGCCCAACTCCTCCACCTATACCCTCTCGGTTTTCTCCTCTCTTCTTTCTCTCTTTTTGTGCACTAGATCGATTTGTTCTTTCTCCTCTCCTCTTTCTTTCACTTCTGATGATGTCTTTGAATTATATGTTAGTTTAGTTTCAATCTTTAATTGTCAATGTGTATGGGTTTCTATTTTTTTTTTCATTTTAATTTTGAAATTTTAATTCAAGACAATCTGTAATTGTTTCGGAGAGTTTTTAGTATATTTTTTCCATGAGAAATCTCATCTTTTATAGATATTTAAATTTTTTTAAAAAAAAGTATTTGGGTATATCTATAATTTCTTAAGAACTTGTTGTCCCCCCTCTGAGTGTTAGTACGAACTTGTTTTCCATTTTTTTTCTATGTTTATTTCTTTTCAATTGATTTTAATTTATTGTTTTACTAATATTTGTTGAGTTTTAGTTTGAATGGGTTTATTTCTTTTTTTTTTTTTTTTTAAACACATTTTAGCTGTTTGGAAGCTAAGATAGTATAAACACCTTCCGCTTTCAACTTTTTAAAGAGCAAAGTGGGTAAAAATTGGGCGTGGGGTAGACACTTTTTGCAATTCTAAATGTAGGGGTTATTCTTTTGCAGAATAAAAAATACAGAGTCGAATTTGCAAAAAGTGCATACTTAAGAATTTTATTTTTTTTGGCAGGTAACTCGATATATATTTACTTAAAAAAAAAAAGCAAATATATATGTTGCCAAACAGACCATCAATCTCTACAAAACCTAGAAAGCTTCCTCTTACCATTCCATAGCTAAAAATACTAGAAGAATGCTAGTTATATTATCTTTTATACTATACTTGATACTAGATTTTTTTTTAGTTTATTGTATTATGAAAATATTAAACTCAATAATAGAATTTATATATTAAATTGTGAGATTGAAGAGTATAAAAGAGAATAACAAAGAGAATATATTTAGCATTACTCAAAATACTACGCCGAATGTTAAAATTATCCCCTGGTGGTTTTGTCGCTGTAGAAATCCGGTATTTTTTGAGCCTCGTCTGAAGAAGTTAAGAGACTTCATAGCTTCTTCTGTGAGACAAGGTTCTAATGATCCTTCGGCATGTGCATACACTTCAAATCAAAGTCCACTAAAAGAAGCGGAATTCCCTTTCCTAGATTGCACGGTTCAAAAAATAAAAAATACAATTAGTTTTTATGCTTACTGGTATTTGAGAGTCAAAAGAACAAAATCCTGGCCGTTGCATTAAATATAACATCTAAAGCATTTACCACCTCACTTAACACAACAGCTGAACTATAATCTTAGGCAATGTTTAACGGAAAAGAAATGAAATCATGGAATTGTTTCTCATTTCTATCCATTTATATGTTTACTTACCCATTTGTGACACATGGAATTCTTTGTATGGTTAAATTGGGAAGAGCTGATTATTTTTTATTCATTCTCGTTCTGCTTTCATATAGTTAAATTGGAAAGAGATGACTATTCTCTATTCATTCTCATTATGCATTCTTTTTATTACAAATTAATAAATGATGAGTGATTAATTCACTTACAAATCAAGTATAATTCAGTTCAAATAATTGTAAGTTTTCAAGTATTTTTATCGATTTAATGTGTTTTTGCTTTGTTTTTATAGTTCTTATGAATAAATGAGAATAAAAAAATTTGGTGACAAGTATAAATATTTTAACCATTTCGTATTAGTAGTTGAGTCCGATACGAACGTAACGCAATGAAAATCAGGCAAAATGAAACTAAAACGAATAAATAGCACCCTCGGGAAAAAAAAGTTATCATACTAAGTTTCAGAGTTGAGAGCACCGCGACATTGTAATAGTAGCACTGTGGCGCTGTATGGAAATTAGACTTCCAGATGCTAGAGCGCCGTGATGCTACCCAGCATCTTGAAGCGCATTTTTAGTGAGTTTTTAGAGTCAAATTGGACCATTGATGTCATCTGATCGAATGGTTGATATTTTACCTAGCCTAAGTTATCTTGGAGCCCTTTAAATATATCATTAAGCCTCCATTTAAATTGTGGAGAGTTAGAGAGAAAACACAACAAAGAGAGCTAGAAAATCTTAGAGAGGAAAGGGCTTCGAGCAAAAATTTTGGAGAGGATAATTGAGAGAGTAATTTGAAGATATTGAAGCTTGAAGTTCTACTTCTATAAATGAGTTTTTCTCAGCCTCTTTCTTACCCTAGTTTCATTTGAATTTTGTATTATACTTGATTTATGAATATGTTTAGATATATGAAAATTCTTATACAGATTAGTGTTGGATTCTTCTATATTAAATTCATTGTTATATACTTGGGGTTTGATGTAATTTAGATTTTGATTTTATGTCTTGATTTCTAATATGTTCATTGATGTTGTTCTTGAATTTATTTATGTTATTTTTTGCTTAATGCTTCTCAACTAATTAGTTACTGATTGGATAATTTAGTTTCTAGAATTTGGCACTTGAGAGAGGGAATTTCAGAAACAACCATAGGATAGTATAACCTAGAATTTTGTAGAGTTTGAGAGAACTTATAATTTTTTTTGAAACTATGATTAAAGAACCATTAAATGTAATGAATTTTTAATTTCTAGGTTCGGAATAGAGATATTAGAACCGAGATTTAGGAGTAATTTCACTCGGCACTCGAGAAAGAGAGTAGAAATGATTTTGGGTTCTTAGCTTATAAACTAGGAACAATTGGTGATCAAAAGACATAGTTGATAGTTAGGTGAATTCAATCTCCTCGTACATTTGTGCATACAGTTTCCATATTTTATTTTTATATTTCTATTTGCATTTATTTACATTATAAACTTATTTAATTTGATTGTCCAAATAAAATTAAATCACGACAATTTTGATAATTAATGATAATTTAACACCCAATTTTTCGTAAGATCGATAACTCTGTACCTATCACTTACAGTTATTTTTCGTATATGTATTTTAGCGCAACAATAAACATGCCGTTAGTTTTGCATGAGTTTTGCAACCTCTCTTACTCTATCTCCATCCTATCGCTCTTGTCATCGTGAACAGAACTAGATGCTTGAATCAAATATTGTGAACCATTAGTAGGAACTATCTGTAATTTAGTATCCATCTCATGGTAAGTTCCAATGTGGGCTGTTTTTCTATTTTTATTTTATTTTTTATTTTTAATGTTGTGTCAAAGCAAAAAGCTAGGAATATGGTTGTTTATAGAAATATGAAATTTACTTTGAAACTCAACACCCATTTCCATCCTTATAATTTCATGACGTGTGTGAGTTTAAAGCAATTGTGAGTTACTTATGAATCCCCTGATATAGATCTAGCATAAACAATTTTAAACTTTAGGAGGAAAGACGCTCTGGACCTGTGGTCCTTCGTATCTTGCACAAGTCTCCAGACAAATGTCCTATCAATATCTTCTTGGCATGCTCAATAATAGGATCTTCTTTTGCCATAAACATTATTGAGAACAATATGCATTTCTATTCTTTTCTTATCCTCATATTGTCTATGTCTGCGCGCATGTATACATATATATATATATATATATATATATATATATAGACTAGAGGGCTATTTTTTTTTTCATTTATTTATAAATGCTCTATTTGTTCAATTAAAAGTCACAAGAGAAAATATTAAATAATGTTCATATTTTTTCACGCAGGTCATCATTATATAAAAATCTCATAGTTAAAAAATAATATCTAAGTCTTATATGCTTAATTGCAGGATCTTCTTTTGCCAGAAAAAAAATTGATTTCAATACGCATTTCTTTTCTAAACCTACATATACATAAATACATAGAGAGAGAGAGCGAGAGAGAGAGAGATATGATGCTGGAAATAGAAAACAATAAATAGAAGCAAAACCTATAACTCAAATTGTTTTTTCTTCTGGGTCAAGAGGTCAGTTTTGGTTAATGCCGAGCCATTGGTTACAACAATAAAGCATCAGATGTAGAATCCAATGAAAATTCAACTTTTGCCAGAAAAAACAAAAAAAAAAAAAAAAACAAAGAAATTATCACAACTATACTTCTAAATACCAAAAGGAAAAAGAGATAAAGCAAGAAAACACGAATTAGCTACCTGTGGATCTTAACTGCTGGGAGTCAGGAAGCATATCTTCGAAATCGGTCACAATATTTCCATAGCGCAGGCTTCTTGAACAGAAACAGTTTTTGTCGGAGAAACCATTTTTGTTTCTTTTTCCTAAGCTCCTGGAATCGAACTTGAGATACAAATTAAGCAGTCTCTGGGTTGGCTGGCCAGTTGAGTACACTTGCCATTCTATTGGTTCCCCATATTGTGCTTGGAACACATGCTTTCAAATGACAGCATCACAATGCTAATAGCATTTTGATTAAAGCTATCTTCTTTGTAAGCATAAAATAAGTTTGTAATGCATTCCATCTTCTGCGTAATAAGTGCCATTTTTCTTCTACCTTTTCTCCAGAAGTCAGTATTTTCTTTCTTTTCAATAACTTACATTCCCAGATATTAAAACACCAAATCTCAGAGACAATAACGACTCCCATGTCTTAGAAGCAATGTTTCTTACCCTTATTTTACGAATACCAAAAAAGACCTGATAGTTCTCTGTTACCTTCTTTCATATTTGTCTTCAAAACTGCGTTAAATCTGTCTGTAGCTGTGACAGACAGAAACAGCATTGGACGAATTCATAACAATTACAATGAGGATTGTCAAGCCACGTAGACAAACAACAGAAACATAATCTCCATGTCAAAATGGCATTTTTACGTGCTCTCCTTGAAAGAATGAGAGCGAGAAAGAGCTGCAGGGTTTGACTGTAAAACCCGATCAGCATCTGTTGCCTGTGAATTAGCATCTGATTTAGGTTGGAAAGCCTTGAAGATACCACCTCTCACGACAGGTGCATTCTTATCAGGCTCAATACCTAAGGTGGACCATATTGAACTTTTTGCGGCCTCATGTGGGTCATCGATTCTCAATGTCTTTGGCACCCAAAGGCACTGCTCTGTTTTTTCTTCTGCCTGAATATTTGTGTCTCTTGAATGTTTTCCCAAGGTAGGCGAGCTATTACCCAAACAGCCACTGTTGCTAGTGGAAGATGAAGGTGACAAGCTACCAGTAGATCCAAACACTGGCTGAATCCATTTTCTGCCATCCCAGCATGGAATGTAACCCCAATATGAGGTATGGACAAATGGAAAAGGATTATTTGGTGCGCAAAAACCTGGAACTGTCACCATAGGCAGAGAACCTACATTAGAAGGACATGGATTGTTGCTATTTGGTCCAACCATCATAATATTCCAACCAGGGTTCCAAGGGTAAGCCCACTGAGGAGCAGCATAACATTGCATTGGATGTGTATGATCAGCACCGTTGTTTTCTTTTCTCAGACATTCATTATCGTGTGAAGTAGTGGCTGTCAACGAACTACTGGACGAGGATGGTTCCTCACAAGGATCTCCATTATCCACAGACCCGGTTTCAGTCCTCTTCTGGTCTTTAATGTTTAGCTTAGTTTCCATAGATTCACACAGAGGAGCATCTGAACCAAATTTTAACACTTCCCCCATTCCATTGACAAGTCTGGCAGGGGCAGAAAGTCTAAAACATGATATAGGCGGAGTGCTGGCAGTGCTATTGGTGTCTCCCTGGGTCACAGCTTCTGTATCAGGGTTTGTCTCAACCTGACGAGATTGTGAAGATGAATGCTTATTCCTACGGCGTCCAGCCCCCACAGGAACATTTCTAATCGTTCCACCAGCTGTCCAGTATCTCTGGCAATTCTTGCAAAAATGCCTAGGTTGATTAACATTGTAATTATTAAAATAGCAAAACTTTGTTTCCAAGCTGTTGCAGCGAGGACAAGGAAGAACCTTGTCTGGCTTTTTCAAAGTCTTATATTTGCTACTTTTATCACTTTCAGCACCACGTTCCTCTTCAGAGTTACAATATAATCCAGCCTCATTCTCTTCGACATGATTTTGATAACTGTTTCCTTTCCCATCCGAGTCTAAAAAACCATCCTGTTCACAAGACCTTTCTACGGTATCCTCCACTTCTGCTTTTGTCACTTCTCCACAATCATCCTGAGAATTTAAAATGTAACTGTTTTTCAGTACAACTCTGCTCTTAATTAGCCGTCTGCTTACAACATAGTTGGTTAAGCATCTAAAATACTTAGTAGTTTAAAGTAGAAACTTCAATAACATGAATCAACTACAAATAAAAAATGTTCGTGAAATGACAAAATAAAGAATTCTCAGATACTCTTCCTTAGATATATTCCTTGTTTGTAATATTTAACTAAAGACAACAAAATGAAAATAGAAATCTGATCAGAAGAAAGGCATGAAAAAAAAATTTGGGCCAAACATCAAATGCTGAAAATTCATGCTCCTCACTCATACAACATACCAAACCATAGGCAGAAGCCAATTTTGTTTCCAACTTTAACTTTAGCTTTATATTACCTGACTTGGCCAGAGTTTTCTACAAGAACAGTGGCAGTATTTAACGGCAAAATATTTTCAGATCGTTTAAAAAAAAATATAGAAAAAGAAAAGAGGCAAAATATTTCAGATTTAAATTGTTCGATCAAATTCCGACCAAGTTCAACAAACGTCATCCCAAACTGTTTTTGCAGGTATGAAGCAAGTATCATAAGCTTCAGCATTAGTGGGTTAGCATTATGTGGTAGGAGTCAATGCTGTGGCTTTTGAGCTGTAAATTTGTTCACATTACTGTGCACCTAAACTGTTGCTGTTCTTTGGCTCAGGTTCTTGAATAGAACTACCAATTAGAAATCTAACTCAGCTAACTATCCATTTAAAATACAAGTTTTATTTTGCATCACCAAACCCTATTTATTTTCTCTATTTATTTATTTATTTGTACCAAAGTCACATCATGATTCATCTATAGTTCATAAACAGTTTTATTTGAAGGAAATTTATACGCAGTGGTGATATTTATTTGTACTACTTCGTCGAGCTGAAGCAAACCCAGATTCCAAAAATCAGGGAAAATGATTTTAAAACCGAGAAATAAAGTTTAAATTACAGAAAAAGAAAAGGGCATGATTCTAAACTAGAGAGAAACAAAGTTTTGGGGGTCTTGAGTAATGAAAAACTCGAAACACAAATGTCTTTCTTAATAGAGAAAGAGAAGAAAATAATAAAGCAAAGGAAATTTATAAGCAGTGGGTTGAAAATGGAGTACCATAAATTGGGGAGCCACGGGAACCGGAGACTCCGAATCGTAGGTCTTAGTTGAGGTGGCCGGAATCTTGGAGTCCGGCAACGGAATATTCCTTCCGAAGAGCTTAATGGCCGGATCTCTCAGTTGAACTTGAGAGTGAGGCATTGGTTGAGGTTGAGTTTTAAAGAGACTCAATCTAACTCGACAAAAAGGCTCCAAATGGAACAGAGAAAAGCGACCACTTTTTAACCCACCACCGGAAAAAGACCGCCATTCCTATTTCTATTTCTTATCTTCTCTCTCTCTCTCTCTCTCTCTCTCTCTCTCTCTCTCTTTGTTTTTTAATTTGTTTTTAAATTTTTTTTCAACAGAATTATGTTTTATTAAAAAAATAACAATTAATAAAACAGCAAACGTAAAAATGAAATAGTTGTTGCAAATTTAGGATAATTTGGGATAATTATGCCTTGGTTTTGATGGAATGCACTCGGCTTTGATAAATAATAAAAGGATAACACTGGAAGTTTCAACCATTAAACCAAATTTTTTATATCAACGTGTATATACGTTATATAAAGTTTTATGTATTAGAATTTATTATAAATATATTAAATATTATTATTAATTGACTGATGATAAATTATAAATATATAATAATTGGAACTCTCGTATTATCCATAATAACAACATGTCGTGGATTAGCAGAAGAATAAAATTATGTCATGTTATATTATTAGATCAAAATTAACATACAAGACCACAAAATTATCCTCTCTCTGAACTTGTAACTAAACAGATATAACTAAAAAAAAAAAGCAACAAATGATGGTGGAAGGAAGACAAAAATAAAGAAGAATAAGTTCTAGTGAATTAAAAATCTTCTATAATTTTTTTTCTAATAAATCTTTTAATTTTTAGTTATTAATTGTGTTTAGATAAAAGTATTTTGTTCATTTAAAAAACTATTTTTACTTAATTTTGATCAAATTAGACATTATGGTGAAATTTGTACGGATTTGACGTGATATATTTGTTAGCCTAAAGTAATATTTTTGTTTTTTATAAAAACTAAAGGGACATTTTGGGCATTTCCTTAAAATTAGGAGGATACCATTGTTATTATCCCTCCAAAGTTAAGTTGACGTTTTTTCTTATTTTTTTGTATTTTTATTTTTTAAAAATGTGGTTTAATTAATAAACTTTATTTCTTACAAAGAAAAATAATTTACTCATACTAAGCTAAATTTTTGACCTAGTATTTAATTCTCATTATCCCGCCTCCTAATAGGTGCTTTTTTTAAAATAATTTTTAATCTTTTTTTCACAATTTGTTTTAGAAAGAGTAGGCATGTGTCAAAGTGCACAGTTGAGAAACCTTTTCCCAGAGGCTATGCTTGATAAAAATTATTTAAACAATTTTTTTAATAAAAAGAGTAAAAATATTTTTCAAAAACATGATTGGTAAAACTATTTCTATTTTTTTCTAATTTGTAAAAAAATTAAAATTTTAAAAAGAATAAATTTTCACTTCCAAACATTATTATAAACAATTTTTTTAAAAAAAATACATCTCAAGCATATTTGATCTTTCATCGCTTTATATCTCTTCACTTTTTCTCATCTCTCCACGTTTTCTCTCTTCACTAGCTCTCCTCACTCTCTCTCTTCATATGCTGTCTACTTACACTCTTTTAAAGCTATACAACAGGCAGGTTCGGTTGGCTTTAACAGTTTTTTTTGAGCCAAGTCAACATGTTTGCATATAAAAGTCAAAGAACAATAGAAACCACGAGTATTTGGGCAAAATGACTCCGAGAGAAAGAAAAAGTTATTCCTAAACATTAATTTTGCAAAATAACTTGAGCAATTTTGCTTTACATTGAGCGACCATCATGGTCATTTCGCAATGTAAAATAGAAGATGGTCATTTCACCGATAAAAGTTTCACATGTCATCATTTTTGAGGAAATTACACCACATGCTGTTTTCTTAAGTTATGTATTAATAAATATCATTTTTTAATTGTTAATTTCTATATCTTTTTTTTTTTAAATTATAATGATTAAAGTTTATTATTATACATTTATAAAAAGAAAAGTTTATTATTAGACCTCTATATAATTAGTTTATCACTTACATCATCATTTATGACAGTATATAATTAATTAATTTGTTGTAGTACATAATTAATTTACTAGCATATAAATCATTCACCAAAATATACAAATTATTTACCGGAATTTATAATTCATTTATTATCATGTATAATTCATTTACTCGTGTATATTAATACAACATTACAAATTTTTAGAATTGCTAAGTAACAGCTCTAAAGGCACACTCATCGTAAGCTTTTAATACATTCACAAAGTAAATAAATCTATCCTTTTATCAGTGAAATGGTGACTTGGGGAAGATCGGGCTTCATATCATTGTTGGGTTACTCGTGTAATTTAGTATGTGGGCCATAGTTTTTATAACAATTATATAGTAATAGGGATGTCTAATTAAGTGGGGCCAATTAAGTGATCTAATTTTGGGCTCAGGAAATTACCTATTAAGTGTGGACTCTGTAATGTATAGTTACCTAATCCTAGTCCAATAAGAATTAATGAGATCTCTATTGGTGATTAGTATATAAAGACATAAATATAGGGTTTTCGTCCCCAAGCCAAAATAGATCATATGCTCTTCTCTTCTACCTCCATCAATAGAGAGAGTACCCATTGAGCATACATAGAGTATTCTGGCTGTGAAAGACCTATCCTCAGGCTCTAATCAATTAATCGCTTATGCTTACATGATCGTATCCTTTGCTGTCAAACTCAATGGATTCAGGTTAGTCACAGATTTCTCTCAACAAATCTTTTCCTGACAATTTGGCATGACAGATTTTGGGATTATATTTGGTTTATTAATCCATTATGTAAATCCATCAAGTGGTATCAGAGCAGGAAATCATGTTAAATTGCTTAGGATAATCATGTATGTCTCTATTTTGTGATATCTTTACCTATATGACTTTGGTTTAGATATAATACGTATGATTGATGAATTTTTCATGATTTTGTTGAGATATTCAGTGTTTGAGGGTTGAATTCTGAGTTTTGGATTATAAAGTTTGCACATTAGGGCGAAAAATCGTATCAGGTTTGAGTTACCTAATTTTAAAATCGGGTGATTTACACTAAGGCCGCAACTTGGCCTTGTGGCGCCAAGAATAGACCCGGTGGCACTGCGGCGCCACACAAGTGGTGCTGTAGTGCCACCATAAGGATGCGGTGGCGCTGCGGCACCACACAACTGGCGCCGCAGTGCCACCACCTGGGCTCAGATTTTTTTTAGGTCGTTTTTGACCTAATTGAGGTATACGGTCTCGGTTTTGGATAGAATTGAGTTGAAACGAATCAATTCAAGGAGTTCCAACTTGAAACTTAACCAATCAGTTTTGTTTTCTCAACCCAGCTTTAGTATGATCCACACTTTATCTGTTAAAAACTCTATTTGGCTTTAAAGAGTTGATAAAAGTGCTTAAAACTCAGTCGGTCATCCATAAAGATTTGTGCATTGAAATTTTCACTTTAATATTCTGGGCACTTTGGTTATTATTTTTTTTTTGCACTATTAGTTTAAATATTTTGAAATAGATGAGTTGAAACAATATGTTGCCAAAGTAACCTCTATTGCGTAAATTTATTTATTTTGAAATATTTGAATTTTTGTGTATTTATTGTTCATGTGAATAATTACCGGCCCAAAGGAAGGTGATTATTTGGCCGAATAATGAATACACCTGCGGCAATAGATATGTAATAGTTATTAAGTTTCTATGTGGATAGTAAATCGGCCTAAAGGAATATATATTGTCTGACAGGATTTACTGTCAATATTTGATTACTGTACTGAAGAGTACCACTTACAAGTTGATAAGTCGGCTCAAAGGAAGGCTTATTGATATTGTTTCAAGTATCTTGTGATGGGAGCCCACCTTACATATTTGTGTCATGCTAGTATATCTTATTTGTATGCTTAGTTTATGACATGTTATTAATATGAGATGTTATTTTTGCTTTTGTTCTCTGTTCAGTTTCTTCTTCAAGTATATCTGCTAATTTGAATTCAATTTCTGTGCTTAACGGCACAAACTTTAAGAAGTGGAAAGAACACGTTATGATTGTGCTCAGTTGCATGGATCTGGACCTTGCACTCAGGAATGAACAACCCGCTACTCTTACAAATGAAAGTTCTGATATAGATGTTAAGAACTTTGAGCAGTGGGAACGTTCTAATCGCATTAGTCTTATGATCATAAAACATTCCGTACCTGAGACCATTAGGGGGCGCTGTGCCAGAGGTTGATAATGCTAAGGCGTACCTTGACGCAATTGCAGAACGTTTCCAAAAGAATGAAAAAGCGGAAACTAGTACCATGCTGAGCAATTTACTTGCTATACGTTATAAAGGTAAAGAGAACATCAGGGAGTACATCATGGAGATATCTAATCTGGCTTCAAAACTAAAGGTACTTAAGTTAGAGCTGTCGGATGACTTGCTCGTGCAATTAGTACTACTATCTCTTCCGCCATAATTCAGTCAATTTAAAGTAAGCTACAACACCCAGAAAGAAAAATGGACTCTTAATGAGCTCATATCTCAGTGTGTGGAAGAAGATGATAGATTGAAGCGAGATAAAACAGAGAGTGCTCACTTAGCAACGACCTCTCAAGAAAAGAAAAGAAAAAGAACTAAGGATAAAGGAGCTACATCTAGGACTTCACATACTAAAGTGCAAAAGAAACAAGATGAGGAATCAGCTTGTTTCTTCTGTAAAAGGGCAGGTCATGTGAAGAAGGAATGTCCCAAGTACGTCGCATAGCATATTAAGAAGGGTAAGCTTCTCAATTTTGTCTGTTCTGAGGTTAATTTTGCTTCTAAGCCCAGTCATACTTGGTGGGTGGATACCGGTGCCACTACTCATATAAGTATGTCTATGCAGGGTTGTCTAAAGAGCCGTTTGGCAAGTGATGCTGAAAGATACATCTATATGGGCAACGGTGATACAGCCACAGTGGAGGCAATAGGTCTATTTAGGTTGTAATTATGTTCTGGTCTATTTTTGGATTTGAATGAGATATTTGTTGTACCATTATTTAGATGGAATTTAATTTACATTTCAATTTTAGACAAATCAGGTTATTCTTGTTCATTTGGAAATAATAAATTTAGTCTTTTTCAAAATGCCAATATTCTTGCGACTGATACTTTAATTGATAACCTATATAAAGTCGATACTATTACCTCAATTAATGAAACTTTGCATGTCGAGAAGCGTGGTACAAAACGCAAAACCACAGAGAATTCCTCTATGTTATGGCACAAGCGATTAAGACACATCTCTAAACAGAGAATATAACGTCTTATGTCAGATAAAATTCTTGACCCACTTGACCTCATAGACTTCATAGTTTGTGTTGAGTGCATTAACGATAAACAGACAAATATACGTAAATTAGGTGCCAATAGGAGTTCTGGTGTCTTAGAACTGATACATACTGATATATGCAGTCCATTCCTTACGGCTTCATGGAATGGCTAACAGTATTTCATCACGTTCATAGACGATTACTCTCACTATGGGTACCTATATTTAATTCATGAGAAGTCACAATCCCTGGATGTATTTAAAGCTTTCAAAGCCAAAGTTGAAAATCAACTTGACAAGAAAATTAAAGCCGTTAAATCCGATCATGGTGGTGAATACTACGGTAGGTATGATGGATCCGGTGAATAACGTCTAGGACCCTTTGCCCAGTACCTAGAGGAATGTGGAATCGTCCCACAATACATAATGCCAGGAAAACCTAGCATGAATGGTGTTGCTGAGCGACGAAACCAAACACTTAAGGACATGGTGAGGAGTATGATCAGTCATTCCTCCTTACTTGAATCACTCTGGGGAGAAGCACTTAAGATTGCAGTTTATATACTCAATAGAGTACCAAGCAAATCAGTAGCTAAAACTCCATATGAACTATGGACAGGCAAGAAGCCTAGTATTAGGCACTTACATATTTAGGGTTGTCCAGTTGAGGCAAGGCCATACAGGCCACATGAGAAGAAACTGGACTCAAGAATACTAAGCTGCTATTTTGTTGGCTAGGCTAAAAGATCCAGAGGTTTCAAATTCTATGATCCCTCTAACATGTCCTTTTTTGAGACGGGTAATGCGAGATTCCTTGAGGATGTTGAGTTTGGGGAGGAAGATAAGGTAAGGGATATTGTCTTTGAGGAGGAATTTGTTTCTTTTCCTACAGTTGCTATTGAAGGTAATCAGGCTCCTTTACCTGACATTATTCAAGTAGCAAATCCAGAAATTCAAGACAATATTCTGCAACTCCCTATCCCACATGAGGAAGTTGGTCCTGAAGAGCAACCTCAACAACCTCAAGAGGTAGTGCCACTAAGGAGATCTACTAGGGAAAATAGAAATGCGATTCTGGATGATTATATCATCTATCTCCTAGAACATGAGTTTGATATAGGAGTGGAAAATGATCCAATCAATTTCACTCAAGCCAAACAAAGTTCAAAATCCCAACAATAGATTGATGCCATGAAGGATGAGATGAAATCCATGAAAGACAACGACGTTTGGGAACTCGTAGAATTACCAGCAGGAAAGAAACCTATTAGTTGTAAATGGATTTTTAAAACCAAAAGGGATTCTAAAGGCAATATCGAGAGATATAAGGCTCGTCTAGTTGCCAAGGGTTTCACTCAGAAAGAAGACATTGATTATAAGGAGACTTTCTTTCTAGTTTCTTTGAAAGATTCTTTTAGAATAATTATGACACTAGTAGCTCATTTTGATCTGGAGCTATATCAGATGGATGTAAAGACTGCATTTCTCAATGGTCATATTGAAAAAACGATTTATATGGTACAGCCAGAAAACTTTGTAACCGGAGATCCAAAGTATATAGTTTGTAAACTAAAGAAATCCATCTATGGTCTCAAACAAGCATCCCGTCAATAGTATCATAAGTTCCATCAAGTTATTTTCTCATTCGGTGTTGAGGAAAATTCGGTAGATGGATGTATTTATCATAAGTTTAGTGGGAG
Organism: Parasponia andersonii; assembly: GCA_002914805.1. Classification (NCBI taxonomy): domain Eukaryota; kingdom Viridiplantae; phylum Streptophyta; class Magnoliopsida; order Rosales; family Cannabaceae; genus Trema; species Trema andersonii. The sequence goes on from JXTB01000076.1 coordinate 200,793, forward strand.
CAAATATATCTTCCTGGTTTTGTATGTCGATAACATATTTTTGGCAAGCAATGATATAGGCTTATTGCACGAAACCAAGACATTTCTATCAAACAAATTTGAGATAAAAGATCTTGGGGACGCCTCTTTTGTATTAGGGATACCGAGATCGCTCTCAGTGTATACTTGGGTTATCATAAAAGAGCTATATCGAAAAGATACTTGATAGATTTAGCATGAGTACATGTGCCCCAGGAGATACACCATTGCTAAGGGTGATAAATCAGTCTCATTCAATGCCCCAAGAATGAGTTTAAAACTATAGAAATGCAAAAGATTCCTTATGCATCTACAGTAGGGAGTTTGATGTATGCTCAGGTGTGTACGCATTCGGATATAACGTACATAGCTAGAGTGTTAGGCAGATATTTAAGCAACCTTGATATGGATCACTGGATAGCAGTAAAGAGGGTTTTACGTTATTTACAGAGAACAAAAGATTACATGCTCATTTATCGGAGATCTGATCATTTGGAGATCATGGGGTATTCTGACTCCGATTATGCTGGATGCCTAGATAGTAAGAGATCCACTTCAGGCTATATTTACTTGCTTGCCGGAGGAGCTGTATTATGGAAGAGTAATAAGCAGACGCTTACAGCTTCATCCACTATAGAGGCAGAGTTTATAGCTTGTCATGAGGCATCGAATCAAGGAATATGGCTGCGGAATTTTATCACCGGGCTGCGAATTGTCGATGGCATTGATGAGCCATTGAAGATTTATTGTGATAATAGAGCTGCTGTTTTAAATTCCAATAACAACATAAGCTCGTCAAAGTCTAAGTATATAGACATTAAGTTTCTAGTTATTAAAGAAAGAGTTCAGAGTAATTTAGTGTCTATAGAACATATCGAAACTAACTCCATGTTGGCGGATCTGCTCACCAAAGTTTTAATACCTAAGGTGTTTTATGAGCATACTGCTGATATAGGTGTTGTAGTATTTAAAGATTTTCAGGATTAGTCGGAGTTAGATTTTACGAGTTCTCTCGTGACATACACATTTATTATTTGATATCAATTAAGTGATGGTTTTCTTTTATACTCTGAATTTATATTTAATTTTCTTTCTATCTACTGATTTGCATTAAGTTGTGGTTTTGTCTAAAGAGAAAGACTAAGGTTGATTCGTTGGAATCATAAAGAAGGACCAAATGGAAATAGGCATGTAAGATCACTTTTCGTGTAATTTCTATGCCACACATCCATACTTGATCTGTGTCATTGCGTGTATTGATTTGATAATCATTGATGGGTTTAATTACCTACCTAAGTATAATGAAGGCCGCTTTGGTTTCATATTGATATACAAAATGATGCAGATTGTCTTAAGGAGTAATTTCTTAACAGACAGTAATAAAGTGTACACTCAAGTTTTTATTATATAATTGTCTAAGGAAAAACTTATGTAGCCCAAGTGGGAGATTGTTGGGTTACTCGTGTAACCTAGTATGTGGGCCATAGTTTTTAAAATAATTATATAATATTAGAGCTGTCTAATTAAGTGGGGCCAATTAAGTGATCTAATTTTAGGCTCAGGAAATTACCTATTAACTGTAGACTCTGTAATGTGTAGTTACCTAATCCTAGTCTAATAAGGATTGATGGGGTCTCTATTGGTGACTAGTATATAAAGACATAAATATATGGTTTTGATCCCCAAGCCAAAATAGATCGTGTTTTCTTCTCCTCTACCTCCATCAATAGAGAGACTACCAATTGAGTATACATAGAGTATTCTGGCTGTGTAAGGATTGATGGGGTCTCTATTGGTGACTAGTATATGAAGATATAAATATAGAGTTTTGGTCCGCAAGCCAAAATAGATCGTGTGCTCTTCTCCTCTACCTCCATCAATAGAGAGAGTACCCATTGAGTATACATAGAGTATTCTAGCTATGGAAGACCTTCTACCCTCAGGCTCTAATTAGTTAATCGCTTCCGTTTATGTGATCGCATCTTTTGCTGTCAAACTCAATGGATTCAGGTTAGTCGGTTTTCTCTTAGTAAATCTTTTCCTGATAATTTAGCATGATAGATTCTGGGATTATATTTGGTTTATTAATCTATTATGTAAATTCATCAATCATTTGTTAACATTCAAGATGCAATTTCTGACTAATTCAATGACTTAAGCATTGCCATTTAAGTTGATGACTTTTCACGATCGGACTTGCTTCACCATTGGAAGAGATAGAGAGAGAGAGAGAGGAGCTTACTCCTTTGAGTGTGGAAATCATAGGCATTAGAAAGATCAAGGTCAACATTAGAGTATTAATACTAATGCTGACGTCGAAGACAATGACTGTGGAGAACGATAGACTAGGTAAACGGAAAAGTGAAATGAAGAGGAAGGTGGAATTCTAAGGGTAAAACTGGAATTCTAAAAAGAATTTATAGAAAATGGATATTTTTGTTCATAAAAGCCGAAAGGGATATGTAGTAAACTATGACACCGAAATGGGGGTATGCGTGTAGAAACCCCCTATCATTTTGCCAAATGACTCCCACAAAAACTTTCAAATTGAACTAGGCCTAGACAAATTGGCCTTTGGGTCGGTTTACATCGACATAATCGGCTTGACTCTTTTGTCTAAATTTTAATGAAAGGCTTGTGGGCTCAAAAACTTATTTTTTGAGGCCACTATTAGAGCTTAAAGTTGGGTTTCTCACACATCTACTCCCACAAACATAAAAAATTACAAAAATATGGCGGGCCAGATTTTGTATTAATAGAGTTATCACTTACCGATCTCTAAATTTTGTTTTCTCTCTATACAATTTGGTGGATTTTTTCATTTTTGCTTCTTCTCTAGTGAGATTCTCCCATTCTCCTTAGAGATTTCCTTATACTTCGGAAACTTTTTGTTTTGCGGCCAAGATTATCTTACTCTCCGGTGGATCCTCTTGTTCTTCGGTCAAGAACTTCTGCTTATCCTCTTCTTTTCTGTCTGGTTCTTGTTTCGCTGTCTGATCTTTAACTCAAGTTCGTATTTCTCTGGATTTGATTTCATCATCGATATTTATTGGATCTTTTTACAAATTTTTGGTATTATTTATGATAGTATTTTAGATTTTTACTCGATTATTTTTCTTCTAAGATCATGGTCATGATTATTGAATTTGTCAGTTAGCAAATTAGTTTTCGTATACTATCTTCTTCTGTATTTATTCTTAAAATTTTTGTTTGCCGATTGTATTATTAAGTTTTGCAGATCTTTTTTTAGATGTGTTTTTGGTAGATACGTTATTATTTTCGGTAAATCTATATCTAAACTCGGTAGATATGTTTTATGTGTCTTTTAGAAATTGTTTGGACTTTTTGAGAACTTATTTGGTAGATGATTTTCAGTTGTGTAGATCTATTTATAATATTGGTAAATCTGATTATGCCTCTCAGGAAAAGTGTTTGGAATTAAAAATTAGGTGTTTGGTAGATGAGTTTTTTAGTTATGATATGTTTTTGAGATTGATGTACCTGATCATGTTTTTTGTGGGAAAGAAATTGAGATTTTAGGTTTTTGGTAGATAAGTTCTAAATTTTGTATGTTTATTTATGAAATTAGTATATTTCGTCAAGACTCTGAGATTGATTTATCTATTTATGTATTTTTTAAACTACTTTTATCTTTTAAAGAATTTAGGATATGGACAGTTGTACTAATTATGGTTAATTGGACGTGAACGAGTCAAGATAAAACTAACAAGTTAATATTTGACTAATTGGTAAAACAGAAAAGGCAACTATGTATAGTCAAATATTGCAAAAAGGTGAACACGGGTAATAAACATTCCGAAAAAGGAGCTTGTGAAAACGGTTAACAAACATTCCAATTGTCAGTGATTGGAGGGCCACGCACCTTAATCACTGTGAACCTAGGAGTGTGGCGTAGCTGCTCGTTTTTTTTTATTATTTTTTTTTAGAAATATAGGATATCAGTTTTTCTAGATAGATATATTCATAAAGGTAAGTGAATGTTCTATTTTTTATTCTTAGATTTCTTTGCAGAACTTTAGTACAATCACTAACTTAATCTTTTTCAGTATTGAATAAAGAAACCATATTTTTATGTGACTATACATAGGAATAGTCGGGAAGACCAATGAGAGTTGGAATCATGTACTTGTTTATCTAATGTCTACAAGAGAGGTATGAATTTGATATATGATTCTAATATATTGTCACGAGATTTATCATGCTTTTAATTATTTTCTGCTGCATTGTTTTATTGAAAAATTATTAGTATATTTTTCATGAAAAATTAAATTTTAAAAATACTTCCAACTGCCACATTTCATTAGTCTTTCCATACCAGAGCTGCTTATAATAAATATATTAGAATATGATTACCCTATGCTCTCTCTTTATTTTTATGTATTATGGTTGTGTTAGAGGAGTTGGCACTTGGAATGTTGTTGTTCATAATTACTCTTTGATTCTGGTGTATGCTTTTATGGTTAGTTTAATAATTATTTTAAATAATTTTTTATATTTAATTCATGCTAGAGTTTTGCGTGCAATTTGTGTTTTGGAACTGTAAAAAAAGAGGTGGTCCATATTCACGATATTTCCCTTTTGATTTGTTTTTTTAAATTTTCTTAGAAAAACTGTAACTATCTTGTCCTAGGAATTTTTTGTAATTAATGCATCCGAGAAAATGGAGGCTTAAAAAGAGGAAATTAGCAAAAAAAGTTCGAAGGACAAGAATATGAAACTAGGGTTTCCAATATTGGAAACCTTAGTGGACATTACCGTGTGTGCGGCCTTAATATTGTGCATAGCATGTGCTGGGCTTAGCTCAGCATTCATTGTCTACAGAAAATGTGCACACATGTGCGTACTGGGCTTCATGACCCTAGTGCGCGTGCGCTGCCTGATGATCCCACTCGCACACACGCAGTTGCAGAAAAGTGCACACACACACAGACATTGAACGGGCAATTTGCTCATGAGCAGCGTTCTAGCGAGCACTTGCTGGTAGTAGGTGCGCCAGGCTTCAAGGACTACCGTGAAGTCCTACGCATGACAATAAGCATATAATGTAACATCCTCCTACATTTCCAAGTCTTACAGCGGAAACTTTACTTTATTCAAAAGACTTTTAACTAGTAGCTTAGGTAGATGCTACTAGTCGTCTTAAAAAAATGCTGATAAATTTAAACTTAGTCAAGAAAAATAAAGTAAAAGGAGTATTTATATTTATCGTCTATTAAGTTTCATAGTAAATAAAGGCATATAGGCCAGGATCAAGCACTTTTAGTGTAACAAAGTTATTCATTCCTTGCTTCCTGACAGCAACTACAACCACTCTTGTCATCTTAGTCATCTTCTTGTTCTAATTGCTTTTGTACTTATCTATAGCATAGTAATAACTTAATAAGAAATCTCAGCAAGTAAAGCCTCTATGTTCATATGCATAAAATATTCTTTTCTAGAAAATTGTTAACTGAAAACTAATAATTATCAGGAAATACTGAGAGCTTTGTGGTGTATTGATTATGACTCTATTCTTATTTTTATTCTCATCTTTACCCAGTATAAAGTTTTGGTATTAACTCTAGTGGAAACATTCTCTAAGGTTTAGCGAGAAACTTTTAAGAAACTTTTACCTTAAATTGGCAGGGTATTATTTGTTCACAAGTAGGAGGTTCTTGCGACCTAATCTAATTATAAGCATAATCATACTAATTTCTTTTCCCTAAAAATAACAGCAATTAAAGAAGTTTTGCATTTTGAAAAGAAAGAAAAACTTAGTCGTCGATATATGACCATTTGAGATTTTAGAAAAGATAGATAAGGTAGCCTATTGGCCTTACCTCCAAAACTATCAATGGTACATAATGTTTTCTATGTATCTCTACTTAAGAAATACATTCCAGTACCTATATATTTGCTACCATAAGAACTAATACAAGTAAATAAAGATTTGTCCTACAAGAAAAAACTAGTTCAGTTCTTAGACAAGAAAAAAAAAGAACTAAGGAACAAGAAAATATCCTTAGTTAAAGTACTCTAGAGAAACCATGCAATAGAAGAAGCAACATGAGAAAAAGAAGATAAAATGAAAAAAAAATATCCAAATTTATTCTAGAATTTTCAGGGATGGAAATTTTATAAAGAGAGAAGAATATAATACCTGCCTTAACAAGTACAAGTTAAATTACATTAATTAGTAATAAATTAATTAAACTTGTTCCAATTACCTTAGAAATATGTTTAACAAAATTTTGGTGTCCGAAAAGGTATAAAATGTCCATTCTCGTTATGACAAAAAAAGGAAAGTATAGAAAAAAAATTCAACAAAAACCTAAAACTTTCAAGTGCTTATAGAATAAAATAGAGAAGGTAATACAAAATTTATTGTCACTCAAAAATCTCACATTTGTGAGTCTACATAAGTTTTTAGGTTCAAAATAGTGAAATTCAAAAATGGGATATAAATATCATTTTTAAAGTGTTGAAAAACATAGTTAAACTCTAAACTATTAAAGTAATGCTATGTGTCAAGCCAAGACGTAAAAAAGCTATAAAAAGTATAGATATTTGACACTTGACACCTATTATTACATCACCCATGACATCATCATAACACATGTCTTATTTTCACATTTTCTCAATTTTTATTTAAAAGGAAAATAATGGTAGGTCATGATCACCCATATGCCCTCTAAATTCAATGATCACAAATGCTTATGGAAACCTATAAGTAGGTAGAACATCATAAGCCAAAATCATACTAAGCCATCAAAGAACTTTTAGAGAGAAAATATGGTAAAGAGAGAAAGTGAGGAAAAATCAAAGGAAAGACTTAAATTAGGTACTTTTCTGAACTCTATCTTTTTATGATATTTTAAATTAAACCATTTTATTTTAATCGTTAATGCCAATATGTTAGGATTATGCCTAATTAAAGTTTAATTAGACATAGTTAGTAGTAAATTTTTATATTGTGATATTAATATAACTATATTAAGAATAAAATGTAGCGATTTAGTCGTAAGATTATAATGCTAATTTTATTAGAAAAAGTTACTAAGTAGAAACTCTGTTAAAATTGAGAAAACAACAAATACCAATAGGGAAATCTGTCCAAATTAAAAGTAAAAAAATTAAGGAAAATTGCCAAATTTAAAATTAAAAGAATATGAGTATTAGGTTGAAATATTGCCAAAATTAAAACCAAGAAAAGTAGATTTTCTAATAAGAAATTCTGCTCAAAATAAAAATAGATTTTTTACCCAATATTAGTAAGTAGAAATTCTGTAGAAAATAACAAATTAAAGTTTTGCTAAAAATTAAAGATTAATTCTGAAATTTTGTCATAATGAATGGTACATGGCAGACCGCTAATAGCAGATAATACGGTCAGCTTGGACGCCAAGTAAGTAAAGTGTTCACCTACAACACGATTTATTTTTTCAAATTATATATTTTTAATGCAAAAAGTTATTGTGCTTTCAAGCTACTACATTATATTTCTGCATTTTTAATATGCTTTCAGTCTATAGATTTATTTGTAACATACTTACTAGTTTTCAAAAAAAAGATTAATATGATTATGCTTATGGCTAGCATAGGTCGTAAGGACCACCTATTTGTACATAAATAGTACCCCGCCTGTTTAATATAGAAGTTTCTTCGAAGTTTCTTGTCAAATCTTTGGGAATGTTCTCACCAAAGTTAATATCGAAACTTTTTCTGTGGTAAAATTAAGAATAAGATTAAGAATAGAGATGTAATCAACACACCACAAATTTCTTTGTATTTCTTCATAATTATTAGTTTTCAGTTAATAGTTTTCAAAAAAGAACATTTTATGCATGTGAACATAAGTATTACAAACTAAGATTTCTCTTAGGGCTTCCCATTGACAATTGCTAAATTGGTCAATTATAAACTCAAGCAGAATATCATGCATAAAATACTCTTTTCAAAAATTTTTTAATTGAAAGCTAATAATTTTGAGGAAATACAAAGAGTTTTGTGATGTGTTGATTATGCCTCTATTCTTATTCTTATTTTTATTTTTACCCTGGTAGAAAGTTTTAATCATAGCTCTGGTGGGAGCATTCCCTAGGGTTTGGTAGGATTCTCCCAAGAAACTTTTACCTTAAATTGGCAGGTTACTATTTATGCACAAATAGGTAGTCCTTATGACCTAGGCTAGATATAAGCATGATCAAACCAATCTTTTTTTTTTTTCCTTGAAAACTAGTAAGTACGCTACAAATAAAAGTTTAAAATGAAAGCATAATTAAATGTAGAAACATAATGTAGTAGCTTGAAAACACAATGACTTTTGCATTAAAAAAAACTATAATTTGAAAACATGAACTGTGCTGTGGGTGAACACTTTACCTACATTGTGTCCAAGCTAACTTTATGATCTACTATTAGCACTTTGCCACATAACATTCATTATGACAAAGTTTCGGAATTAATCTTTAATCTTTAGCAAAACTTTAATTTACTATTTTCTACAGAATTTCTGATTACTAATGTTGGGTAAAATTTATGTTTTCATTTTGACAAAATTTCTTTTTAGAAAACCTATTTTCTTGATTTTAATTTTGGCAGTATTTTAACCTAATATTTATATTCTTTTTAAATTTAAATTTGGCAAAATCTCATTTTAGTTTTTCTTAATTTTTAACTTTTAATTTGAACAGAATCTTCCCATTGGCATTTGTTATTTTCTCAATTTTAACAGAGTTTCTACTTAGTACCAAAAAAAATCTAGCATTATAATCTTCCGATGAAATCGCTTAATTTTTATTCTTAATGTAATTCTATTAATACCTCAATATAAAAATTTACTACTAAACAAATCTAATTAAAATTTAGTTAGACATAGTTCTAACATAATGACATTAATGATTAAAATAAAATTGCTTAATTTATAATATTATAAAAGGATAGAGTTTAGAAAAATACCTAATTTAAGCATTTCATTTGATTTTTTCCTCACTTTCTCTCTAAAAATTCTTTAAAGGCTTAGTATGATTTTGGCTTATGAACTCCACCTACTTATAGGTTTCTAGAATCATTTGTAACCACTAGATTTAGAGGACATATGGAGTGATCTTGGCCTTCCATTATTTTATTTTTAAACAAAAATCGAGAAAATGTAAAAATAAGACATGTATGTTATGATGACGTCATGGGCAATCGAATAATAGGTGCCAAGTGTGTAATGTCTACATTTTTTATAGCTTCTTTACATCTTAACTTGACACATGTCATTGCTTTAATAGTTTAGACTTTTCAATGTATTTTTCAATGTTGTAAAAATGACATTTATCTCCTATTTTGGAATTTCATTGTTTTGAGCGTAGAAACTTATAGACTATCAAATTGGGGATCTTTTGAGTGACAATGAAATTTTGTTTTACTTTTTCTATTTTATTTTATAGGCTCTCGAAGTTTTTAGGTTTTTATTAAACCTTTTTTTGTAGCCTTTTCAACAAATTTCACCAAAGTGGTTTACTAAGGCCATTATGATTAAAAAAAAGAATGATCTATAAATATTCACTAAACTAATCCTCATTATCGCACCACACTTCTAAAATTATTTAGATATGCTACATTTTGTAATAAGCCTTAAAATATATTATTCTTCAATAAATCATAAACTACTTTTGCCATCTCTGTCATTACTGTTGATCCTGATTCGTACTGGAAATGCCTCTATTTAACTTGACAATGATCGAACTTGGCCTCAAACATTTTGACCTTATTTTCATCTAACTAGTTAGATTAGTTGATCGCAGTCAAATATGTAAGGCCACCTCACCCGGCTGCTCCTTCTAAACTTGCTTTTTGGACATTGTCAAAAGTTTTCGATTAGGGTTGAATTGGGGTTATTTTTTAAATTTTGAATTTTAGATTAAATAGAAGTGCTAATTTTGTATATAATATATGATCTACTCTTTTTATGTCACATCCTTTAAAAAGGGTCAAATTGATAATGACACTAAAATCAATGTAACCAAAGAGATAAATGACAAGATCAATGTCACGTAAGGGAACGGAAATAATTCCTTGCACCAACATGTGAGAAAGCTTTCACTTGCTATCATTATACATGAATTCAACGTCTAAAGGATCTGTTGCAAGGAAACAAATAACTCTTTATAATTGTAACCTTCGATTGAAATCCGATGTTGGTTAGTTTTAATGGGCAATCTATTGAGTCTACAAGACTGAATCCATATCATTTTAGAAAAGAAAAAAATATAATAATAAGTGTTTCCTTGTTGATCTTCTTCCTCTTTTTCATCCTCTCTCTCTCCCCTATTATGCCAAAATATGTCTTCATCCAATATAGTAAAAAACCGTGCTCTACTGTAGAAATCCCCAGTGTTTCTAATTATTGGAAAGACTGTAGAAAAACAACAGTTAGTAGTACTTTTAGAATTTATTTTTCTTGAAAATTTACAAAAGTTTTTCAATTAAATAACATCACGAAAAAATAATGAAGTGCATATTATTCTCATAACAACATATTGATATGTGTAGAAAATCATACCTCTTTTAGATGATAGACAAACAAGAGAATGACTCTAACCTCTAATTGATCTTCTTGAATATACTTATATAGTTATATAAGAGTGTGGTCTCTATATGTTATACACGAAAAGATCTCTATATGTTACACATGAAAAGATCAAGTTAGTGGCTGCACTTAATTTACAAAGAATTCTAAGACTAAAAAATAGACTATTCACTTATTTTTGTGAATTCTTTTTATCTAAAAATACTGAGACTTTCAATTTAGTTCTGTCACTTATGAAAGTGCTATCTAGAATTTCTTATATATAGACAATAGGAAGGAGGATGGAAGGAGGCAACCCTAGGAGTGTCACATGCCTACTATCACCAAAACTATGGCGTGTAGCCTCCTTTCTCACTGGCCAAATTCGACCAGTGATGAGATTTTTTTTTTTTCAAAAAATGTTGTTCCACAATTTCACTTGTTGTAATATTCAACTATCTTTTTTTTTGTTTTGTTTTCTATTCAACAATAAGTCTATTTCTTTGATTTATTAACATTTAGCTAACCATTATTAAAGTGACTATTTAATTTTTGTTAGCCCAAAATTGATTACCCAAGAGGGGGTGAATAGGGGTTTAAAAATTTTTAAAATTTTTTTTAACTATATAAAACTATAAATTACTATTGTTAACTTTGAAATTAAATAGAAAATAATAATACTAAATATATAATAATAATGCCAAGTAATTTAGGCATACTAAATATCAAATACTCAATCAAATAACTTGTAATAAAGTAAAGAGCATAGGGATAGAGAAAATACAAATTCAATTTTTATGAGTTTCGACAAATATGACGGTTTGCCTACGTTCTCAGTCCTCGACAACTTGCTTTAAGCATTTTACTATCGGATCAAGATTGTGGGCTTGACCAACCTTTTTTACAAACAAAGTGACTTCTTCTTAGGCTCACCTAACCTTTTTACAATAATCTTGACTCTGGCTCTATCACGCCTATCCTCAGATTGTTTAGACTCCAGTGCCAACCTCACCTATACGGATTGTTTAGACAATAGTGCCAATCTCACTAACTCACGGGTTATTTAGACTCCAGTGGAAACTTCACATATACACAGGTTGTTTATGACTTTGATCCTAACCTCACCTCAACTCAAATAGTTTTTCAATAGTCAAGAGTGAACACATTTAAGAACTCTAATTTCAAAAGTAATAAATACAATTTTGGCTTAAAAGATTTGCGAATAATACATAATAAATACTCTAAGATTGACTCAATATGATTTGAAAGTTAAAGTTGAGTAAAAGAGAGCTTTGTACTTAGAAACTAATTAGATATCAATATAGGTTCATATTCTCTTAATCTAAGTTGTCAAACTTGGCTCTATTTAAAGCTACCTTCAAAAGCTAGTCATTTTCGTCCGTTACTGGCTATTTGCCAGAAAAGTGGTCGACCACCCCGAAAGGTGGTCGATCATTTTTACTAGCCATTGGAGTCTGATAGTGACGTCTAGCTCTAACGGTCAAATGGCCAAACTGTAGTGGTGGTCGACCATTTTAAGACTAGAAACTATCGATTGGTTTTCTTGGTTCCTTTTTGATCAATATTTTAAATCCCATCATTTTTTTTACATATTTTTATCACTAAAAATAGACTTTTTGAGGGAATTTTGGTTCGATTAAAAATGATATTTATTTTTAAACTTCTAAAATAAAATAACTATTCTAACTTTAAGATAGTTTGAAAATTTCTTTGAAAGTATTTGAAAATTCCTTTGAAACTATGAGCCAATACAAAGAGAATCTATATACAATGAACTAAATCAAATACAAGACTAAGTATAAAATATACTCTATCTAGATATGGTTTTGTATCTTGGTTGTCCATCTTCAAGCTTGATTCTAATAGGTCCTTATGCATCCATCTTCAAGATTGATTCCTTAATTAACTTGAGTTAGAACTTCAAAACCAAATCACTATACACTCAAGTTAAATCATTAGTATTAAATCAAATGTTTGTTATCTTTAGGGTAAGAATAAAATTGAAACCTTAATTTCTCAACAATTATATCTAGGTTCATTGAACCAAGTCAATTATAGGAATCTCTATCAATTTTTTTTTGGAAACTAACATATTCCAAAGAATGATATCTTTTGTATTCATACTTGTCAGTTTATCTAAAAACTATCAAAACTGAAACAAGGCTCCCACTCCCACTATGCTCCATGCTCAAGCCTAGTAATTGGGCTAGGCGTGTAGCCCATGTAGTAGTCCAATATATTTTTGTCCAATTTCTATTTAATTGGTCTAGTCTCGTAACGCTGTGACTATTGATATAAGCTAGTCTGAGGATCTTGTAGAATATGTACAGTTAATTCCTAAATAAGTAAACTTACTTCTAATTGGTTAATTTCAGATTTATTTCATAAAAGGACTAAAATTTTACTCCAACAATCCATGACTACTTTTTAGAGAAATTTCCCATGCCACGATAATTCTTTTCTAATTATCCTTTTCTACAACATCATAAAAACATAATTATATATTTTTTGGTTCTTAGTAATTTCTCTAATAATCATCGGTCAACATCTTATTGATTGAATAAGTGTTGATATACTTAGACCTAAGACCTATAATCAAGTACTAAAATCCACCATGAGATGTTATTTTATCAAATTCTATATTGCTAACTGTAATTATATGATTTAACAAGTATGTTTTATAAAACAGTAGAGAATATTGACCTTGATTGATCTCACTCATTTGCAATTCAAATAAACCATACTTATCACAGCTAACCCAAAATTAAGTTTTAAGCTAATTGTGTCAATAAAATTCTTTCTATTGACATTGTCAATAGAAAATTATTTATAATCCAGTTTAGTGTAAATCCAATTACATTAGCTAACTTAAGTTGACTAAGACAAGTCAAATTTTTCTAAAATTTGCAAAAGTATAAATAAAGTGCCGAATTTATTTATATTGCGATGAACTACTCTATTAATTAATTGTAAATAATTTGTATCCAGTCTTCTATAAATTTGCATCGTAATCACAAAAACACATATTTTTACAATTAAATGGACCTATATTCAAATAACATTATGCATAAAGAATTAACTGAATAATACTTTAATTTATTAATATGAAAATGTTCACATAAAATTAACTGTTTTTACGAGTATCTCCTACTAATTCTAACATTAATTAGATTCACACTAAAACCATTATAATTACAAGTCATCAGCTAAATTTTACGTTATGATTCTGTTCATGATAGGTTCCAACCGAGATTTATGAAAAGAAAAGAGCTAGTAATATAATTAAAATATAAAAATATCTATTCCAGAGTCATCCAGAAATTTTAATATTTTACTTTAAATAAATTTGATTATGAGCCTTGTGGTTTGCCCCATGGATAAATAAAAATTGGTAATGCAACAGACATACAAATTACACATAAACTATACATATATTAACATTATTTTAATCACCTATATTTTTTCAAAGTAAGACCACACCATGTACATAGGTGGTCATATGATGTCAATGTATGTAAGTTTTATGTATAGTTTGTGCATGTCTCTATCATTACTCAATAAAAATTACATTCCCTAGAGCTCCAATTAAATAAGTATCTTAACACATCTATTTTTAAATTTTCATACGAGAAATTAGATACTTGTCTGAAAGTACTTCTAACAACCTAAAATCTAGGGCCATGACATAGAATTTGTTTAGTCAAAGTAAGATCTTTCTTATTTTTGATATTTTTGTTATTTAGATGACAAGAATAAGCGTTAATTTCGTTTCAAAAATAGTTGATTTAAATCTTCAAAGCATATGCTTTATATCTTATATTAGCTCACAAAGATTATATTAAGTCTAGCAGTTTTATTACTTGAAAACAACAAATTAGCATTGATTGTGTGATTCAAAATAGTCAAATCCACTAAGTCTAGATACTTTAGAAACTGAAGTCTACTGATTAAAAACCAAATAGTAGTCAAACTAGATTATAATTTTTGAAATCGAGTCTTTGAGTAGCTTAAAATGGCCATACACATTTAAAGTTCACAAACCTAATAACAATTCCCCCACACATGAACTTAGGGATATAAACCAAGCAAAGAGGTTAAGTACCAGTTATACTATATCAAAAGAGTTAATGGTTAAGAATTACAAAATCAAGGAACTACTTGAAATAAAAAATTACTCTGACGAGGTCCGACCGAATGCCTGAAACATCCTTCAAAGTTAGCTCAAGACACTAAGACCTGAAAGGAGTTAGAAAAATGGGGTGAGCAATGCTTAGAATTCTAATTATCTTTTTCGAAACTGTTTGGAAAATATCCGCATGGTTAGTTATTTTTAAAACATTTTACAATATATTTATATTAGTCCAATCACAGGTAATGAAACATAATCAAAAGCTCCATAATTGAAAACATCATAATCTATATATCGCAAATCAACTCAATTTATAAGCTCTCATTTTCTTATCACGAACCAAAATAACTCCTACTATATATACTATGTACTTTTATTCCTGTCCTAGAAAATCAGAAGACATACATGTGCCTACACTTACTGAGTCGACGAGCAACTGAATTCCTAGAACTACAAAGTAGGAGTAATTCGAGTACCATAGACAGGTTTATAGGTTTTCATGGTGGCAAGGTAATGCTGCCTACTAAACCTATGATGCCTCAAACAGAACTCATGTGTGATTCTTATGATACGTGCAATATGAACAATATACAAAAATTAAACATGCAATACAAAATTGATCTAAACATGCTTTGGTGTTCATTTTAAATCCCTTTTTGGCTTACTAAACATTTAACAACATAATAAGTATGTTTCAACTAAACCGAAAATAATACTTGTATAAAAATGATATCCATAACCCCTAGAGCAAGTTTAAACATATCCAATATCCAATCTCATCAAAACATTTTTTTTGGGTTCAATTCTGCTTACCAAATCCATAATGATTCATTTTTTTTGGCAGTCTTAAACATAGAACTTTAAATATTCCAAAGTTCCTCAATTTGTAAATGAAAACGAAACCCCTACCTCTTTCAGAATTTGGAAAGACTCATGGAACATCAAAATTCCAAGCTGACTGGAATTGAAATGGTGGATGATAGTGGTGTCGCAATCATAGGTGGTCTTTGACAAGTTTAGGGTGCTAGACCTTGGTGCCTAGGCTAATAAATGCTTATGTGTATTATTTATTAGATCTATTTCACTATGTTACTTTGTTAGTTTTTTTTCTTGGTTATATCTAGGTTTATGTTATTTTTATGTTTTCTAGGTGTTTTGGAGGAGAAGGAATAAAAAGAAGCTGAAATGCGAAAAAAAAAGGAGCTAAAATGATCAAACCAAGAAAATTCAACAAAGAGGGCCAGCTGTGGTGTTGGACTACTGGTGTTGCATGCTAGCTTAGAAAAGACCTCTAGAATGTGGGCCGTATCGCCCAAATCCTAGCGTGCGGCTCCAACTCAGCCAGACTTAATTGACTTTGAGAGTCTTTAGGTTTTCGGACTCCAGAAGTGTGTGAAAACTTACAAAATATCATTGGCATTACTTCCACTATAAATAGGCAATTTAGGCCATACTTGAGAGACCTTCCACACATAGAAACACGTTAAAACCTAGAGGAGGAGAGAATCAATTGGAGATAAAATGCTTGAAGACCATGAGTTGCGCACCACGATTATTTGACATTTTTTTTCTTTCTCTTTCCATTTTTCTTTGCTTTATTGTTTTAGCACAAAACTTGCTAGGTTAGATGCTATTTAGGTTAACAGCAAGTCCTAGACATGATGTTGAATCGATTAATTTTCAAATTATATATATATATATCTCAATTATTTATTCAAAATTGCTTATAATATTCTTCTATGCTTATATGTTTACGATTCTTTTCTAATTGTCTCGTTGTACAACTATATAATACTTAATAGATTTCTATATCTAGCATAAAACTTGAGATCTATAATTGTATAGATTTTCTAATTCTTAGTAGCAAATTATAGTTAGTTGAATTATACTGATTGATTAGTTAATTATGATGAAAAATATGCTTAAATTAGAGATTCTAAGCTTGTGAGATGATTACCTAGATTAGTCGATTTTTTCCTACTTAACATGTTGATTAGATTAGAGCTTATTCGTGGTTGTTTGGTTAATAGAATCTAGATAAGAGCTTATTTTATAGGAGTATGAATGATTTAATTTGGTGGTTCAATGACACCAAATTTTGGCAATATTGTCGGAGAATTGAGTTTTAATTATTTTACTATTATTTCTAATTTTTTTATTTGTTATTTAATTTTCTTTTCATTTTTTAGTTTTTCTTATTCTTTTTTTATTTTTATTATTGGAGAAACTTTAAGATGTATTATTGACAGGTACTCTTAAATTTTACCCAATAAGACGTAGAGTTACTGTTTAGTGTTCGGTGGAGATATAAGGAGTTGGTCGATCACTTTCCCTGTCATGGATTCTCCAAAGAGTCACGACGGTAAATGTTTCTCAATGTGCTATGTGCTGCAACGCAATGTTAGGTGGAAAACAGTGATGGTATCACATTTTTCGGTCAAATATCTATAGATAAAGTTTATTGGATATTAGAGAACATGACCGAGCTTGACTATCATAGTTGGAATTGCTCAAACGACAACCATAGTTGGAAGAGTAATTCAACTTTCATTGAGCCATTGGGTGAGCTGAGAGATCTTGAGACCGTGCTTATTACAAGTATGACGATAATATTATGCCACATTCTTGTGAGACATAAGACGGAGTTACACAACATGTGGAGGAACTAAGAATAGCCTCTCCTACTTTTGAGGAGTGGACAATGACCAAGGAAGCCTGTTATAAGGAGACAAAGCTGTGTTGGTATGAAGATTGTGATGATCATGGCGATGATCATCGTGACGAAAAGAAGCACATGAACTATTAGAGGATGAAAAAGCCATTATTACCACTGATTTGAGCTCATCAATGGTGGTACAATCATATAGACCGCTAACAAATCTGTATCTCCCACTCATGCCATCATCACATTAATTTGTCATCCATGACCTTGAACCGAAAATTATGTATTTCTATGGAGCGAATCATTCTAAGTGGAGTCTAGTTGGAGCGATGGGCCAAAATACTTTCTATCTTGTCTAGCTTGAGGGCATTCACAGCCAAGTGTTCCGCCTTGCTCATTTAGCTCCCTAAATCTAAATGTTATTGCTCATGATTCTAAGGTCCATTATGTGTACAGCTCACTCAAAAGGATTGAGGAAGACCCTAGAAGGTGGTGGACACTTTTAGAATGATCAAGAGAGGTCTTGGCCGTACTAGAAAACTCTAGATGGCGCTACTAAGTCCTAGAAGGCTCTAGACAAGGCCGAATAGTGCTAGACGGGTTGAAAGGTCCTAGAAGCTCTTAGAATGATTTAGAAGAGCCAAGATGGTGGGTGAACCTCTTAGAAGGATCTAGACTATGGTTATTCTAGATTTCTCTATGTAAATATCTTTGTAGATATTGTAACTTTATTTGAGAGTATTCTAAACCCTTTGTAAGATCATGCCATTTGGCACAATCATAACCTTTGGTTGATTTAGGCTTTGCCTATATAAAGGACCCCTTGGGTTTATTTGTACATAAGTCCCATTTGTGAGAGTTGTAAGTATTCTAAGAGTAATACAAAGCCATTTATTCACTCAAACTCTTTTATCCTTACTACTTTATCGCAAAGTTTACTCTAAGTCCTTTTCTTAAGTATTAGTAGGCTGACTTAGTGTCACAGGCTGTACTAAGTGCCGCACGATTATCTAGTTTGAGACTAGGGTTATGACAGCATGATATTAGAGCTTTGGTTGCTCGTTGTATCTTGGTGGTTCTATTGTCTAAATGAAGACCATGGCTACAATTCCTGACCCCGTCGAAGTTGGTGCTTCTGAACTTGGGCGTGATGAAGGGAAGAAGGGTGCTACCTGCAGCAAGTCGAGGGACGTGGTGACTAGCTTGGAGGCTAGAGTGTTTTGACTAGAGTCCAACTTGGGCACATTGGGCGAGCGTGTAGATGATCTAGATAGCCATTGCGATAGTTTGGAGACCGAGGATGCGTAGATCCACATCGGCATCAAAGATGTACTTGATGGGCTAAAGGCCGTCTTAAGGCGCGAGATCGAGTCCCTTCATTCAGAGATTGCCAAAGTATGAGATCTCTTCTAAAGAGAACTCACTAATGTTTTACTTAGAGTAAATGAGATGAATGGTGATCTTGCTTTGTGCAAGCGAGCGGTGGCCATATGTGTGACCACCACAACAACTATTGAGGCAAGAAAGGTCGAGGTGCCTAAACCAAAGGCCTTCACTGGTACTCGCAATGCTAGGGAAGTTAAGAACTTCCTATAGGGACTCGAGCAATACTTCGAGGCCGCCGGTGTGACGGATGATACCGGTAAAATTCGTAATGCAACTTTGTATCTAATTGATACTACCATGCTATGATGGAGGTGGAGACACAGGGAGATGCAATGAAGGGTGTGCACTATAGCCACCTTTGATAACTTCAAAAGGGAGCTAAAAAGGTAATTCTTCCTCGAGAATGCCGAAGAGGAGGCGAGAGGCCGTCTTTGCCGCCTTAAACATTCTGGCAGTGTTAAAGACTACGTGAAAGAGTTTACCACACTCTTGCTCGAAGTCCCTGATACTTCAGATAAAAATGCTCTATTCTTATTTATAGATGGTCTTCAGAAATGGGCCAAGTTAGAGCTCAAGTGCCGTGATGTCCAGGACTTGGCTGATGCTATTACAATAGCTGAGAGCCTTGTTGATTACTCTACCAACAAGGACCTTTCTAAGGCCAAAGAAAAGAAGAGTGGTGGAGCAAAGAATGGGGGAGAGCAAACAAAAGGAGGAAAATGGAACAAAGATAGTTCCTCCTATAGGCACAAAGATAAGGGCAAGGAAAAGGAAGACCGTGATTTTTCCAAGCCAAGAGTTAAGTGCTATCTTTGCGATTGGCCATATTGGGCACACGAGTGTCCCAAGAAGAAAGCTCTCAATACCTTAATTGCCTCTAAGCCAAGCCAAGAAGGAGGTGATAGAGAATATGGTGGTGCACGTGTTAGTTCCTTGCAACTCCTTAATGCCTTACGATCAGCCCCTAAGTCACAAGCTAAGGGGCCGATACAATAATCAATGGCAAAGCCACTAAAGCCTTGGTTGACATGGGTGCATCCTATAACTTTGTCTCTGTTGAAGAAGCTAGGCAGTTGGGTGTGACAATGTCCAATGGAGGAGGCTCCCTCAAGGTAGTGAACTCAGTAGCACGCCCTATCCATGGGATTACTTATGGTGTTAAGGCTAGCTTAGGTGCATGGGCTGGCTAACTTGACTTATCAGTGGTTCCTATAGATGATTTTGTAGTGGTACTTGGTTTGGAGTTCCTTGATGCAGTGCAGGTATTCCCCGTTCCTTTTGCCAACTTTATGTGTATCATGGATGGTGAAAAGAATTGTGTGGTACCAATGGAGCGATCCACGAAAGCGGGAAACAAAGTACTCTCCGCACTTCAATTCAAGAAGGGCTTGAGAAGGGAGGAGGAGAGTTACTTGGCCATCCTAAAAGAGCACAATGATGAAAAGTTGGAACCTCAAGGTAATCTTCCCATGGAGGTGCATGCTGTCTTGGATGAATTCCAAGATGTAATGCCTAATGCTCTGCCCTAGAAACTTCCACCTAGGAGGGAGGTGGATCATAAGATTGATTTTGAGCCAGGCACGAGACCACCTGCAATGAGTCCCTATTGAATGGCCCCTTCGGAGTTAGTGGAACTCTGGAAACAACTAAAGGATTGCTTGATACGGGTTTCATTAGGCCTTCCAAAGCTCTTTTTGGTGTCCCAGTATTGTTCCAGAAAAAGAAAGATGGCTCAGTAAGGATGTACATTGATTATCAGGCTCTTAATAATGTGACAGTAGAGAACAAGTACCTCATCCCGCTTAATACTGACTTGTTCGACCAACTTGGGAATGCTAGATACTTCTCAAAGCTTAATCTACGCTCGGAGTACTACCAAGTATGCATAACAGAGGGAGACAAGCCCAAGACCACGCGCACGACAAGGTATGGTGCTTATGAGTTCTTAGTCATGCCATTTGGTCTTACCAATGCACCCGTTACTTTCTGCACCCTCATGAATAACTTATTCCATCCCTACCTCGATTAGTTCGTGGTAGTCTATCTTGATGATATAATAATCAATAACAAGACCATGGAAGAGTACCTAAAACATTTGAGGAAGGTGTTCGAGGTCTTGAGGGAAAACCAACTATTCATCAAGAAAGAGAAATGCTCTTTTGCCCAAGAAGAAGTGATGTTCCTAGGGCATAAGATAAAGGATGTGAAACTTATAATAGATGAAGCCAAGGTGCAAGCCATCCAAGAGTGGGAAGCTCCTACTAAGGTGCCAGAGTTAAGATCCTTCCTCGGACTTTTAAACTATTATAGGCAATTCATCAAGTCCTACTCAACAAGAGCAATGCCAATTACTACCCTGCTCAAGAAGAACAAGTCTTGGGAGTGGATACCTGAGTATCAAGTTTTATTTGAAGACTTGAAGAGAGCGGTAAGCTAAGAGCCAGTTCTCAGCTTACCCGATTACTCAAAGGCATATGATCTTCACACGGATGCCTCTGAATTTGCTATTGGCAGAGCACTAATGCAAGAAGGGCATCCAATTTCTTATAAAAGCCATAAGCTTAATGAAACTGAGAGATGCTACATGGTGCAAGAAAAAGAGATGACTACTGTCATCTATTGCCTAAGGGTGTGGCGATACTATATGTTGGATACTCACTTCACGATCATGACTGACAACGTGATCACAAGCTACTTTCAAACTCAGAAAAAATTGAGTCCCAAGTAAGCTCGGTGGTAAGACTTCTTGACAGAATTCGATTACAAGCTTAAATACAAGTCTGAGAAGGCCAATGTGGTGGCAGATGTCCTAAGTAGAAAGGTAGAGTTGGCCACCTTAAGCAGGCCTAATAGCACCTTGATAGAGAAAATCAAGGAAGGACTAGAACATGATGTTTTTGCAAAGAGCCTGCTGCCCCTAGTGACGGAAGGAAAGACGAGACATTTTTGGTTAAACAACAGACTTCTCTATACCAAAGGCAATCGACTCTATGTGCCTAAGTGGAGTAACTTAAGAAAAGAGCTTATGAAAGAGTGCCACGATTCCTTATGGGCTGGTCACCCAGGTCAGAAACGTACTCTTTCTCTTATCAAATCTATCTACTATTGGTCTCAACTGAGGGATGATGTCGAGGCCTATGTACAAACTTGTCTTATGTGCCAATAAGAGAATGTGGAACAACAATCACTGGGTGAATTGTTAGAGCCTCTCCCTATTCTTGAGAGGCTGTGGGGGAGTGTTTCTATGGATTTTATCACTAACCTACCTAAGTCGGAGGGATCTGATAGTATTAGTGGTGGTAGATCGCTTTACCAAGTATACCACCTTTATACTTGCTTCACCTAATTGTCTTACCAATGAAACCACTTGACTCTTTACGAAGTATCTCGTGAAGCTTTAGGGAGTCTCATCAAATATCGTAAGTGATAGTGATCCCTGATTTACTGGAAGGTTTTGGACAGAATTGTTCAAGTTGATATACTCAAACTTGAACTTTTCTACTAGTTTTTATCCCCAAAGCGATGGCCAGATGGAAAGGGTGAATGCCTTGCGGGAGCTATATTTGAGGCACTTTGTGAGTGCCAACCAAAAAGATTGGGCAAACTTACTTGATGTAGCCCAATTCTCCTTTAACCTCTAGAGGAGCGAGTCTAAGGGTAAGAGTCCCTTCGAGATAATCATGGGTCAACAACCTATGATCCTAAATGCCTTAGTGACTAGTTACGATGGAAAGAGTCTTACAACATTCAAGTTTGCTAAAGCATGGCATGAACAAACGGAGTTGGCTAGGGCCTACTTGAACAAAGCTTCTAAAAGAATGAAAAAGTGGGCTGACAAAAAGAGGAGGCACGTTGAGTACCAAGAGAGGGATTTAGTCCTTGTCAAGCTGTTACCCCAACAATTCAAAACTTTAAGAAAGGTATATAAAGGGTTGGTGCGCAAATACGAGGGTCCATTTCCGATACTCAAGCGCGTGGGTAAGGTCTCCTATAAGCTTCAACTGCCTGCCAAGTTAAAGATTTTCTCTGCCTTCTATGTTAGCATATTAAAATCTTACCATAGAGATGAGGGAGATCCTTCAAGAGACATATCCAAAAGGCTGCGGTAATAACCTCTTTTGATAAAGAGGTGGAGTGTATATTGGCTGATTGCTTGATCCGCTGATGTGTCCTAATTATCGAGAATACCTAGTGAAATGGAAGAATTTGTCTAAGGTTGAGGCTAGCTGGGAGCATGAGGATGCCTTGTGGCAATTCAAAAACCATATCAAGTGGTTCAAAGTCGATGGTGTGACAGGGACATCGTGAACTTGAGTGAAGGAGGGTGTTCGGCCCCGCTCATTTAGCTCCCTAAATCTAAATGTTATTGCTCATAGTTCTAAGGTCCTCTATATATACTACTCATCCAAAAGGATTGAGGAAGGTCCTAGAACGTGGTGGACACTTCTAGAATGATCAAGAGAGGTCTTGGCCATACTAAAAGACTCTAGATGGCGCTACTAAGTCCTAGAAGGATCTAGACAAGGCCGGATGGTGCTAGGTAGATTGGACAGTCCTAGAAGCTCCTAGAATAACTTGGAAGAGCCAAGATAGTAGGTGAACCTCTTAGAAGGATCTAGACTATGCTTATTCTAGATTTCTCTATGTAAATATCTTCGTAGATATTGTAAATTTATTTGAGAATATTCTAGACCCTTTGTAAGATCATGCCACTTGACACGATCATAACCCTTGGTTAGTTTAGGCTTTGCCGATATAAAGGACCCCTTGAGTTCATTTGTACATAAATCCCATTTATGAGAGTTGTAAGCATTCTAAGAGTAATTCAAAGCCATTTATTCACTCAAACTCTTTTATCCTTAACACTTTGTCTCAAAACTTATTCTAAGTCCCTTTCTTGAGTATTAGTAGGCTGATTTAGTGCGATGAACTGTACTAAGTGCCATAGTATATTTTGATACGTATTGTGGGAGAAGGCTACGGTTTGAAGCACGCCAATGTCAGGTTGGGGACACGAAATCAAACACTGAATGGGAGCTATTCCAATGAATGTAGAGAGAAGATGCGGAACGTGACAAAAACTAGATTTGAATTTTCTCACTCTTACTATTTCTCTTTCCTATTTTTTTAATTTATTTTAATTAGTTTTATTTTATTATTTTATTCTCTTCTACATTTAATCATTGTATTAGAGATTTTAGTACCATAATTGAGGACAATACGGGGTTTAAGTGTGTGTGCGCGCTATAAGCCGTATTTGGTTTTTTCTTTCATTTTTAGTTGTGTTTTTAAGTCTTAGAATACCTTCCAAATTCAATGATGAAAATTGAGCTTTTCTGTTATTATTTTGATTGATTATGAGTATTGTTTATAATCTTGATGTTATTTTTGAATTAATATGCTTTGATAATGATTGTACAAAATTTCATGTACAGTGGCCGTGGTATATGGTTCAGCGTAGAACATACTAGACAACTTAATTATTCTTGCTTCATCTCGAATATCTTCTAGGTTTCTATGAGTTAGAACTAATGTTAGAAATTTCCTAGGTATCTATGAGTTAGAACTAATGTTAGAAATTTCCTAGAGGTCTTTCGAGGCGAATAACTAGTCAAGTATTACCTAAAAAATGATTAAAGTATTAGGTTTTCAGCATCATAGCCAGATAAACTAGTTCCTTAATTAATGTTTAAGGACATTCTCCTTGTTAGCCAATTTGAGTGTACATGTAGATCTTTTCATTTGATTAATCACATTATCTTAACTAGCTTAAACATAGTTTTATCCTACCCTGCTACTATGATTGAATAGGGTAAGAGGCACTAGGAGGAGCTTGAAAAAAATTGGATTATGAGCAAAAGACAAGTATATGGGAGAATTTAGACTCATGGATAAAAGTACAGGAGAGAATGTGGAGAGTTGTTCAATATATGAAAAATTTTTCAGAAAGAGAAAAAAAGAAAAAAAAAAAGAAGAGGTGTGGAAAAAAAGAAAATAAATAAATAATCTTTTTTAACTAAAAGTAAATAAATAAATAATCTTTTTAACTATGAATAATTTATCTTAGATGTTGCAAGATTGGTCAGAATGAAGTATAGGCCTAACAAAATGAAATCTCACCTTTGTTTTTATGGGTTAAGAGAAGTATTTCTTGAAAATTTAATGATATCTCTAACTCCGTGAAATGTTTAGAACCTTTGCTTCATCCTTTTCTTTTATTCGTCAACCACAATCATTTGGCTCTATTACAATCTATGCAAAAGACTTTTGATTTCAGGAGATATCTTTGGTATAGCGGAGAACTAAATGGAGAGCTTACGATGTTGGTTCTGTTTATAGGAACATAGTTATATCCTTTGTGAAATCTATTAGGATAACTTTTCGAAGCATGTATATCATAATCACCGTTAATATGGCTTATAGCACGCACACACATATACACACACTTGGAGTATGATTGTTTAATGAGTGTATTAGCATTTGTAGAGAGAGAGAGAGAGAGAGAGAGAGAGAGAGAGAGAGAGATAGATAGATGTGGAGGTCATGGGTTTTCAGTGTTATTTAATCTATTCGTTATTATATTATAAAAAAAGAATATATATATATATATACATTTATATGTATAAATGTGTATTAATAAAAGAGTTTCAACTAAGAGGAATGCTAAGGGGTACTATATGGAATTAATACCACATGATGTATTAATCTGTGGTAAGTTGAATATATTGGCATTTCGGGTGGGACTCAGTTAATTAGTTATAATAATCTAACAATAGAATTATATAAAATTTATATAGTGTTGGGCACCAATGACGCTTCATAGTATTACTCTTCAACTAAAATGGTCTAAATGACCACATGGCAATCAATCAGTGGCAATAAAAAAGAATCTTTGACTCATAAGTTTTTAAAATTATAAAATAGCCCCAATAATTAATGAAATTGTTGTCACATCTAGACATTTTATAAATTCCCTTGATTTAGTCCTTTTTCAAATGAACATTATTTCTTAAAAGGCCCTAACTTTTATAGAAAATTTTCTCTAACCACAGACTAATTGATCACAAAATAAATTTATAATTAAAAAAATATACAGGGTTTTATAGTACATGTTAACCTAGTTGGCAAGTGTTTGTAGGATTTTTTTTTTTGGATAACTGGTACAAATGATCCTTAAACTATCTAAATTGTGACAAATTAGTCCTCAAAATTTCAATTGTAGTAATTAAGCTCCTTAATTGTGTCAGTTAAAGCAATTGAGTTCCTCAACTAATCTAAATTGTAACTTCTTGTTAAATATTTGAGCAAAAATATACTTGGGGAATACGTGGTAGCATCTGAAAGTATATTTAAAAGGTAATTTAGGAATTTAAATTCTAAAAATAAACAATTATAGAAATTTTTTTTCTAAATTTGTAGCTTTAAGAACCCTAAAAATGCAAATAGTACTTCTTTTATTCTCTTTGAATTCTTTTGTTCAGTTATTTTTGTTTTAAATGCACTTTCAGATGAGATAGAGTGCTTCTTACATGTGTTTTTATTCAGAAATTTAATAAGTTACAATTTAAATAGTTTAGTTTTCAAATTGCTTCAAATTGGATAATTTTGGGGCTTAAATATTGAGGCCTTTTAGAAATATGACCAAATTTTGAGCCCAATTTAAGTAAATATCCATTTGTTATATGTTATAACAAAATGTCCGGTATATATATTTATATTCCAAGTATAAAATTTTATATACCACATATAAAAAATTATATACCGAGTATATTTTAATATATTAACTGAAATTGGTAGATAAATATATCTACTAAGTATAAAAATGTATATATTTAGACATTTAGCTATAAAATTTAAAAATAGATATTACTTAATCTAATTTTAAATATCGGTCATCCACCTAAATTTTTTTAAATATTACCACAATTAGAATTTTAAGGACTGTATTTGTCACAACCCAAAACCCAGGCTAGTGGCAGAAGGAGAATTTCACAAAGATAGAAATTCTTTGATTTATTTGAAAAACGTCTAAAAAGATTTAGTTTTATAAAACGATCCATTTTAGATAAAATATTTAGAATTTCATCCCGTGAACCTTTCCTATAGTTCGTATACACCATTAAACATAGATCAAATAAATACAAAAAAAAAGCGTAAATCAAATATAGGTCCAAGCATCATCATCATCCACATCAGAACAGACACCAAAATGACATACATGAGTTCACAGGCAAAAATAGAATGTAGTAATCTTAGTTCAATGCCAAAACATAACTCAAGCAATCCGAACACTATAACAAGACACTCCAAGTATTACCAAGATAACGAACTATAGTTAAGATGACCCCTTACTCCTCTTGATCTCCAAAGTTGCACTAGACACTACCTGAGGAAGGGAGGAATGGAGTGAGCATAAAATACCTAGTAGAAAAAATAGTTACCTCGATCGAAAATATTTATTTATTTATTTTTGAAAGTTCCTGCATGATTAGTTCAAATCCAAAACACATACACACACATATATATGTATATATTTCAAACTGAAAATCCATGTATATATATATATATACACATATAAAGTAGTATGATCGAAACCATCAATCCATAGAGACATGACACAAATCAACCCATACCTATGAGCTCACGTCCTCTCATCTGTAAAAACCCAGGATGATGGCACGAAGTGTACCTAATAGCCTGCCTGAGACATGAGCTCATGATCCAACGAGCGGATTAAAAAGTCAAACTTAAACTCAAAATATCCAAAAATGATCACTTTTGATTCAGGTAGTATGTTGCTAACATATATATGCCTTGACGATCCTTGCAACAAGACGAATCCAACGAGCCCAATTTGAGGTCAAACAATGGCCGGTGGCCGGAATGGCCACCGGTGATGAAAACTCCTCCGCGACCTCTTCTCTTTCTCCGGCCATGACAGCTTCTCTGGCAGCTGTAGCTGGTCGGCATCAGCTCAAGGGCAGTGCTTGTGAGCTCCACTGGGAGTTCCCGTGGCTAGACGACGGCGAAAGGTGGCAGCACCTTCTTAGGGGTTCTTCGGCCGAGAGGAAACTGAGAGCGAGAGAGAGAGAGCGTCAGGGGGGGAAGGGAGGGAGGGAGGGATGGAGGGAGGAAGAGAGAGAGAGAGAGAGAGAGAGAGAGAGAGAGAGAGAGAGAGAGAGAGAGAGAGAGGGTCACGTGGCCCTGTTTTAAAGGGGTTTGTGCGATTTTTAAAAATTACACAATAGTCCCCAAAATTTCAAATCTCTTTCAAATTAGTCCCCCAAAAATTACAATTTAGTCGTTCTGTATAAAACTTTTGTAAATTAATCCCTTTATTATTATATCTAGAAAATTAGTAAAATATCCAAATCACCCTAAAAAATTCTGGATTTTTACATTCTCCCCTCTTTATGAGAATTTCGTCCCGAAATCCAAAATACAAGTTAAGGCTTATATCATAACATAGCTTCCAACTAAAAGTAACAAATAAGGGTACTTCTCATACATCTCAGTCTCGAGTTCCCAAGTAGCCTCGTCTTCTTTATGATATTCCCAAAGCACCTTGACAAGTGGAATCTCTCTATTGTGAAGCAACTTCAACTCTCTAGCCAACAAATGAACAGACTACTCTTCATAGGTTACATCTTCTTGGATCGATACATGCGCATATCGAACAACATGAGATGGGTCCGGTGTGTACTTCTTCAATATCGATACATGAAACATGTTATGCATGTGACCCAACTGTGCTGGTAGATTCAAGCGATACGCCATTGGTCTAATTTTCTCAGTGATCTCAAAGGAGCCAACATACTTTGGAGTAAGGTTACCCTTAACCCCAAACCTTGTCACACCATGCCTTGGAATTACTTTCAAGAATACGAAATCACTAGTATCGAACTCTACCTCATGCCTCCTTAGGTCAGCATAACTCTTCTGGCGACTCTAAATCTCCTTGAGCTTCTCCTGGATATTCTTGATCTTCTCAGTAGTCTCCAGTCTCCTCAATCAATTCAAGTCGAAGAGTAACACGCTCTTCAAGCTCTGCCTAACACAAAGGCAATCTACACAGCCTTCAATATAACACTTCATATGGAGTCATACCCACATTGGTCTGATAACTGTTATTGTAAGCAAATTCCATCAAAGGAAGATGATCCCAGTTTCCACCAAATTCTAGTATGCAAAATGTAGCATGTCCTTAAGAATCTGAATAGTCCTTTCAGACTGAGCATCTGTCTCCAGATGGTGAGTCGTACTGATATCCAACTGTATACCCAACACTTTCTGCAAGGCTTTCAAAAACTTAGAAGTGAGCATTGGATCTCTGTCAGAGACTATGCTTGAAGGTACACAGTGCAAGCATATGATATTTTCCATATACAGTCTACTGAGCTTAGTAAGTGAGTAGTCCATCCAGATCAGTATAAAGTGAGCGCTCTTCGTCAACCGATCGACTACTACCCAAACTACATCATTCTTCCTCAAGATCTTCGGCAAACTAATTATGAGGTCCATTGTAATCTTCTCCCACTTCCATTCTAGAATTGGCAACGGCTGAAGTAACCTAACTGGCCTTTGGTGTGCGGCCTTGACTTACTAACAAGTCAAACACTTGGCAATAAAGGTAGCTATATCTTTTTTCATCCTTATCATTACCCGAATGTATGATGAACCTTGATTTGTGAACCTCAATAAGAATGGTTTCTCAAAGATTAGGGTCATTAGCTATAAATAACTTTCCACTGAAAAGTAAAAACCCTTCTCTATTGGTGCTCCAACCATCTAACTGTTTACCATTTTGAAGCAAGTTTCAGATTGTCCTCAACTACCTATCTTGCTACTGACTCTGCTGGACATCCTGGAAAAGTGATGGTGAAATCACAATGTTGCTCAGATAAGTAACCCTTCATTCTCGAAGTACTACAAGTTGTAGTCACCAATTGCAACTGAGTTTCTCCAATCTTCAAATACTAGTGCAGCAAGTGCACCACAAGGCTTTTTACTCAGTACATCAGC
Source organism: Parasponia andersonii (assembly GCA_002914805.1). Taxonomy (NCBI): domain Eukaryota; kingdom Viridiplantae; phylum Streptophyta; class Magnoliopsida; order Rosales; family Cannabaceae; genus Trema; species Trema andersonii. Next base: position 230,589 of record JXTB01000076.1, read on the forward strand.
TATAATGTTAGCCTTACCAGGATGATATCATAGGTTGAAGTCATAATCCTCCATATACTCAACCCATCTTCATTGTCTCAAGTTCAAATCCTTCTGAGTAAAGAGATATTTCAACCTCTTATGATCATAGAATATGTCGAACTTCACACTATAAAAGTAACATCGCCAAATCTTTAACGTAAAGATCACTACTATAAGCTCCAGATTATGGATAGGATAGTTTTTCTAATGTGGCTTTAACTAACGAGAAGCATAAGCCACAACCAAACCATTCTGCATCAAAACACATCCCAAACCCATCTTTGAAGCATCGATATACATTACATAAGGTTCACTACTGTTAGGAATAGTAAGAATCGGTGCAAAGGTCAAACTCTTCTTCAATCTGATAAAAGCTTCTTCACTTTTGTGATCCTAAATAAACTTGACATTCTTCATGGCCAACTTTGTCAAAGTCAAGGTGATCCTTGAGAAATCTTGCACAAAACGGCGGTAGTAGCTTGCCAAACCAACGAAACTCCATACTTCTGCCACATTTCTGAGTCTCTCCTACCCCAGAAAAACTTCTGTCTTAGCAGGATCGACTGAAATACCTCAATAAGAAATCATAAACCCCAAGAACTTTACTTCCGACATCCAAAAGTCACACTTTGATTTCTTGGCATATAACTGATGACCTCTTTAGGTCTTAAGTACTATCCCCAGATATTCAGTATGCTCTCCTTGAGTCTTGGAATACACCAAGATGTTGTCGATGAATATAACCACAAAACAGTCCAAAAATGGCCTAAAGATCCAATTCACGGGATCCATAAATGCTATGGGAGCATTCGTCAAACCAAACGGCATCACTAGAAACTCAAAATCACTATATCGAGTTTTGAATACTATCTTAGGTATATCATCTTTCCTTATCTTTAGCTGATGATAACCGGATCTCAAATCAATCTTGGACAAGAACCTTAAATCACCAGTTGATCAAACAACTCGTCTATCCTTGGTAAAGGATGCTTGTTCTTCATTGTCAACTAATTCAACTTCCTGTAGTCCATATAGAGTCTCAACGAACTATCAAATTTTTTCGCAAATAAGACAAGAGCACACCAAGGAGAAGTGCTACTATGAATAAAGCCCTTGAAAATCAAATCGTCCAACTATTCTATCAACTCTTCCATCTCAGTAGGAGCCATGCGATAGGCTGGAATACAAACTAGCTGAGCTCTAGGAACTAGTTCAATGTAGAACTTGATCTCTCTATCTGGTGGTAATCTTGGTAAGTCTTCAGGAAACACCTTTGAATACTTACTAACTACTGGAACCTATAGGTCTTGATTGTCTGTCCTCATCTCACCATCAATGGCAAACAAGTTCCTATAACACTCGAGTTTCTTCCTTCCACCCATGCACACTTTTTTAGAACAGGTTTAGGCTTTAACAAACTTATTCTAGTTTGATAAACAATGGGTTGCCATCACTAGGAAAAAAAATTCACCCACTTCGTATGATAGTCCACAACAGCTCAATACTTCGACAACTAATCCATACTAACTATCACATCATACTGTCCCATCAGCAACACAATCAAATCAATAAGAAGCTTCCTATCACTAACCACAGCCCAACAAGACTTACACACACTAGACACATCGACTATTCCTCTCATAGGTGTACCCAACGTCAATACATAATCCAAATCAGAAAATTCTAACCCCAATAATTGAGCAAACAATAAGGATATGAATGAATGGGATGCGCCAGTATCAAACAAAACATATGTCCAGGAGTGTGAAAGAAGGATTATACCACCAACAACACCTCAGCTGATGTGATCCTGAATGTTGTCTACCCTAGTAAAACCATAGGCTTGGCCAGTCACCTTTCCTTTCCCTTTGTTACTTCTTCCCTGGCCCGGATGGCTTCTGCTAGATCTTAGACCACTACTGCCATATCTACGCACATCCTGACTCTCTGAGGCCTGAGGAGTCAGAAAACTTTGAGTAAAGCCCTAAGGGAGGTACTGATGCTGATAAGGCTGAAGGGAAGTAAAAGTTTACGAAACACCCTGTGACTGTTGCGGCCTTACTAGAGTGTTCTGATAAGAAATAGGACTTGACTGGCTCATATGCAGTCCTCCTTGAGAAAGAGGTGATTTCTACAGACAGTTGGAACACTCCTTCTTTTGATGACCTACTGGCCATAAACGAACCATCCTCTATACGAACTACTTTTGCCACCCTCTAAAGAACCACTGCTGTTGAGCTCCCACTATTCAGAAAGTCTTGGGCTAACCACTGCCCCTGGTTCCTTCTGGTGACTTTCCTGTCATTACCTCTCTGCTGGTTCCTCCTAGAATTCAATCCCTCTTCGATGGACTCTGCCCGCTGGGCAGCCACTATAATCTCAAGAAGAGTACGAAAAGTTTGAGTGCTAATTCTGTTGAAAATGTTCTGATTCAGACGACTCCTAAACTTGGAAACTCGGTACTTCTCACCCGTATCTCGTCCAAGAACAATACTTGCTAACTCAATGAACTCTATCAGGTACTCATTCACTATTCTATTACCTTGAATCAAAGTCTTTAATTGGTTCACTACTTCACCTTATTGATCCTCATTGGCATATTGGGCTTTGAAAATCCATTTAAAGTCTTCCCAAGTCAGACCTACTACATCTTGGATCTGTTCCACTATCTCGCACTAGCGAATGTACATGACATAAATCAACCCATATCCATGAGCTTACGTGCTCTCATCTTTAGAAACCCAAGATGATGGTACTAAGTGTACCAAACAGCCTGCTTGACACCTAAGCCTATACCTGGAGGGGCAACCAAATTGCTTAAGCCTACCAAATGGTGAGGTAATCAGAAGTAACAAAACCCTGCACAAGTTTACAAACTCTACACCAACGGTGGGGTATGCTGCGCCACCCTGTAAACCCATGATACGAACATAGTACTCATGTATGATCCTATGAAACGTGCAACATAGAACTGAAGTGTGAAAATAATCGTGTTCTAGTTTTTCAAGAAAATAAATATATTAGGTTTTTATAGAAAAACAGGTAGCATAACGACCTTATTTTTGATATACCTAAAATAGCCTGCACTCAAGAAATCCCAGAGCGATACAGTATATATGAATATTATACCATCATAGTCTATCACATATGTTCAAGAAATTCAAAAACCACATTTATTCTCATATATTGTAGAAAATAAGTTTTATTCAAAAATGGTATAAAACGAAGGTAACCGAATTCCTACCTCACAAGAATAGCGATACCATGCTATTAAATTCTCAAGGTATCGCTGACGATCATCCGGAGGGTCGGGGACTAATTCCAAGCCCTCGATCGTCCGCTTGCAAAAAACCAACTTCTCAAAGGAGCTTTAAATCCAAAAACGGACCTCTTCACTAAATTCCTAGCACCCAAAATAGCTAGGTTAAATATATAACTTGTTCAATTCGGTTCTGGGCTTACACGGGCCGGTGGCACACAAATTGAGGCAAATCTTAGCCATCTAATTTTGATTTTTGTGCTGGTGACTAAACATAGGCAATATATATATATCAAACTTCCCCATTTTCTGAGTACAATCCAAAAATGACAACAAAATCATGATCCAATAGCCGGATTAAAAAATCAAACTTAAACTCAAAATATCTAAAAATGACAACTTTTGATTCGAGCAGTATGAGATTAAGATATATATACCTTGATGATCCTCGTGACAAAACAAATTGAACCAGCCCAGTTTGAGGTCAAACGGTTGCCAGAATCGTTGCCAGTGATGAAAACTCCTCCACGGCCTCTTCTCCTTCTCTGGCCATGGTAGCTTCTTCGGTGACTATAGCTGGTCGGCGTCGGCCCAGGCGCGGTGCTAGTGAACTCTGTCGGTAGTTCCCACGGTTGGATGATGGCGAAAGGCAGCGGCGCCTCCTTCGGGGGTCTTCGGCCGAGTGGAAACCGAGAGCGAGAGAGTAAGAGAGCATCNGGGAGAGAGAGAGAAATGATAGGGTCATGTGGCCTTGTTTTAAAGGGGACTGTGCAATCCAAAACTTCAAATCTCTTTCAAATTAGTCCCCAAAAATTGCAATTTAGTCATTCTGCACAAAACTTTTGCAAATTAATTCCTTCATTATTATATCTAGAAAATTGGTAAAATGTCTAAATTATCCTCAAAAATTCTGAGTTTTTACAGTATTAGCACATGCCAGATAGTTCAAGGACCATTTGTGCCATGGACTTTTTTTTTCCCTCTCTTTTTAGTCTGTTCACGAAAGTTGTGTTCACAAAAATAAAAAGCCGTAAAAAGGAGGAAGTCTACTAGTTACCATTTTCAAGTTTGGAAGTCTTTTTACAGGCATAACGAGAATATCGGTTGCAAAGGGTGCTTCTTTTTACGGGATTTGGTAAAAACTGGATGCCATCATTAGCATTGGTGTTGGAGACAATTAGAGAGGAAAGATGATGATCATGAAAGGATAAAGACGAAGAGAACGGATATGAATACATTATTGTCATAATCATTACTGTTATGATTCCTCTCATGTATGAACTTCTTTCCATCGGTTTTCTTTCTTTATTTACTTATTTTTATTACTTTCATCTTAGATTCCGACTGTATTTTTATAGCATAACTCTCAACTAAAAGAGACATTATTTAATTTCAAAAAAAAAAAAATAAAAAAAAGAGACATTGTTTGATGATTAAGTGGAAAAGGTAAAATGTATTTTGGAAGTCTCCGTAATGTTTACAATATCAATTTTGACGTAACAATATATACATAAAGAATTTGTTATTTTGTAAAAGAAGAAAACAGATATTGCATTTTGTAGCTGTTACGATATATGATACAACATTCATATTCTTTTTCCATAAATTGAGAGGACAATCAGTGTTTAGTCTCCTCTAAATAATAATTAGAATAGTTTTTTTTTTTCGAGTCAATATTTAATTTTCACTAAACGCAATAATGGATAATAGATATCATTTTTTTTTTCTGGGCTTGCAAAAAGGAATTCGAACTTAGGATCCTATTACTGTGGTTACCGTAAATTATGCTACGCATTGCAACCATAATAAGATTACAGATGACTCTATTGTCATCTATTTTTTCTGTCTCCAACCTTTTTTTAGCTAGATACCTTTTTAAAATTTAAAATTTAAACATTTTTTCTTAATACACCCCTCTTTAATATTACTTATTCAAAAATTGGATATAAAAAAAATCTAATAAAATTTCTTTTCTCAACCAGTAGTTCTAGAATCTCCATGTAAACCCCTAGGAATGCCAAGACTTGCAATGTTAATAGAATTACTATTAATAAACTTAGTGTCGAATTTTAATAAGTTTACGTTAGCAAATACTTGAAATTATATGTGTAGTATTATTTTAGAGTTAAATTTTATTACGTGGGAAGACCATAATTATTCCTTATTTTAACTTAGATATTCTAAGTTAGTTTTCCTTAATAATAAATTGATTCTACAGTGATTATATTATGTACATCAATATAACCTAATTAAGAATGTGACATGTTTATGTTACATTAAAAATTGTTATATTTTATAACATAAAGTTAATAGTTACACCAAAATAATACCATATCATAATTTGAATGGCTAGGATTTAAGTATACAAAGAATTAAGTAGACAAATCAATCTAAGGGTAGAAAATTAAGTTGTAGAAAAAGAAGAAGAGTAGTAAAGTTGGTAATAACTTTAAACTAGTGGAATAGAAAAGGAAAGAGATAAAGATAGTGGGTAATTCCAAAAAAAGAAAATATAGATAAAATTAATTGATAGCTTTTGTCTCTAAAATAATTCAAAAGGTAGGAAAAAGAAAATGATAATAGAAATGTTTTTTGGAAATTAGTAGCCATAATTCGAAGTGGAAGATATAAACAAAATTAATTAATAGTTTTTGTCTCCAAAATAATTCAAAAGGTATGAAAAAGATTAATATAGTGGAGAGATTAATATAATAGAGACTTTCTTTAAGAGCTGGTAGTATTAGATTCCAAATATTTGAAAAGAAGAAAGATTAAAGACAAAAGTAGTGGATGAGTTAAAAGTAAAAGATAAGGTAATGGAGTAGGAAAAGAAGATATATTGACAAATTAATAATAATGGTACTAGGATTATTTGATTGAATATGAAAATGTGTATTATTAGATATCTCCCATGCATGGCCTATAAATAGATCCTTCATTTGATAATTGCAAATTTATACTTAACCTTCCAATTACTAAGCCAAAACTATCTTCATTTTTCTAATTATCTTTTCTCAAAAAAAAAAAAAAACTCTTTCTACCTCACTTTCTTCCAAATCACCAAGAGCTATAATATTTTACCCATCGACTCTAGAAAGTAATAATTCTAGTCAAGAGAAGAGAGCACCTAGTTTTGTAATGGAGATGTAAGAAAGAAGATTGAAGCTTGGAAGGTAAATATTCCCTCACCTTGATTGTTATGTGTTTAAATAGATTCTATAAAAGAATAAATGGATAATAACATATTTGATCTACTTTAGATGTTATAAAATTTATATTCTGTTTAAACTTATTTTGTTAATTTCTGAAGCCTCTAAATATGAATATTTCATAATAATAAAGGCTAAGTAATAATAATAACAATAGTAAAATCAAAACGACTAAACACAAACGTGGAAGATTTTTTAGTGTAAGACTCTAAAATAAAATATGTATGAAAAACCAAGCTTAATGATTTAGACTTAGATCCTCAAGAACAGTTTTTTACCTATTAAAAATACTTTCCAAAAATTAAAGATGTTTGCTCAAAAGTTAAAAGGACTAAAATGCCAAAGCTTTGAGTATTTGGGTCAAAAGTGTAATTTTGATAAAATATGGGTCAAATATGTGAGAAAGATATTTTAAGTAATTTTAAGACCATATTAAAGTGTAAAAGTAAATGAAGAAAGAATCTTTAACAAAAAGATAAGTTATAACTCAATATTTACCATTAGAGGGCATAAATGTTAGAAATCTTAAGATTATAGGCAAAAATATAAATTATAAAACTTGAAATTTCGGGTTAGAAATTTGGTATAAGAATAAATAGACAACTTTATTTTAGACCTCTAATTGAGATAAGAAAAAATTACTTAAATTTAAGACATGAAATCAATTATGAGAAATAAATAATGTATGACTCTAATAGTATTTAGTTTAAGTTTAGTAATGGCCTAAAAAACACGATCAATGCTTAATAATATTTAGTCAAAGTATGATTTTAGATTTTAAATCTATGTAACCATTAGTGTATTTGACTCACTTATGATAGTCAAAGTATAATTTTAGATTTTAAATCTATGTAACCATTAGTGTATTTGACTCACTTATGATAGTATGACCCTTAATTACGAATAAAGAAATTGATCAAGAATAATTCAAAATATTTGATGAAAATAAATATAATTAAGAAAACTTAACTGACTTAGGATGATATTAATCAAATCAATAACCAAATTATTGATAGAGTAAAAAGATGACTATGATAAAGGTTAAGGAGAATTAAATCTCATCTATCTAAGTAGAAAGTATAAATTAGTCAATGAATATAACATAACATTATTTCTCAAATGTGAAGTTATATGTTTAATCTAGACTGAGTCTTAAATATTTTAAGTCCACTAAGTAATTAGAAGTTTTTTAAAAAAGTTATAAGGTTACTTTAAATTACTCTAACAAATAGGGTATATATATATCAAGGCAAAACTTTGATCTTGACATACTTAATTAACGAGTGGAACTAGGATAATCATATTACGAGGTGAGTATAATTTCACCTATGATATGGATGTTTTGAAAACATTTTATGTTTGTAGTATGATATATTTGAAATTATTTCATGTGTGAACTTGCCTTTATGTTATTATTGTATGATCTATGTATAATATATGCTTATAAGGATATACTACCTATGCTATAAAAATGATGTATGCTTACTTTATAATATTATCATGTAAATAAAAAAAAATACTTTAGCATACTTTAACAAAGGAAATGCTATGATAATGAAATATAAGTTTGAGTTTATTGTTGAAGCATACCCACTCATGTTAAAAAAAGACTAAATAAGACAAAGAATTTAAAGATGGCATACCAACCTCCACTAGGTGAGGATATCCGAGGGAAAATAAGACCAACCTTCCCTAAGCGAGGATTCCCGAAGAAAAATATGTTAAGATTATGACCGTGGATATTGTACACTCGATATGTACACAAGGACCCATAAGAAAGATAAAAGACTTTGTAATAAGGAATGAGATAAAATAATGATACAATATTTTATAATAATGCGTAAAGTAATGATTTCATAAAATAACTAGACTTTGATAAAAGATTATTTGGTTATAAATAAAAATAATTTGTAAGAATTATATTGTACTTGTAATTATGAGTATCCATGCTATAGAGACCAAAGGAAAAAACCTCTGATTTGATTGATGGATTTGCTGGAATCGAGAAGAAGATGAATGCGAGACACGGACAATGGAATACTGCCATTAAAATTACTTCTGCATATATTCGTATTATGAGACAAATGATTTCAATTATGTAAACTTGATATTGTTTCAAAACATACTTATAACTTGGTATTTATTTCACAATACATGATTTTATAAATTGAACTTGAAAAATTATTTCAATTGAGTAGGGTTTAAACGAATGCTTTTTAAAAGATCTAAAAAGAAATTTTTTTGATTTAAATAAATGCAAAACATAAGGGGTTCTGTCATAAAGATCTAAACTATCTAAGGAGAGCTTGGGACTTAAGTGGTTCGTATGTGACCACCCTCCTCACCTGGAAGCCCTTTATGGTTGCACATTATTTAAATCACCCTAAAAAAAGTTTATAAAAAAATTTAAATAAAGGTTTCTTAACTATCGAGATGTAGTTTACTTGTTCTCAAAATTATCAAATTAAGTAAATAGTTAGTTATAAAAATGAAAGTCTTAAAAAGAAATAAAAGTATAAAAAAAAATAACATGAATTTTTAGCATTTAAATTTCTATTTTTAAATAAGTAAGCTAAGAATGTAAATAGTTAACAGTCCAAAAAGTTGGGTCATTATAGTTGGTATCAGAGCGAGTATCTTACCATCCTACCTTACATCCTTCCACAACGTTTCAGACAACTCAAGTAAGTAGAATTTTTGCTAAGTATATTATTTAACTTTAAGAACGCATTACATAGTAATAATGGACGCCTCGATAATTGACATTCTGATGGACCAAGAGCTTGCCCAACCTCAACTTTTTGGAGCTGTAGTAATAGCTACTTTCAGAGTAGGACGTCCACCATACTACCTGGGAGAATCTACACCCGAAGCGTTAGGGAATTAGCTTTACAAAACAGAATAATTTTTACGAGTATGTCATATCCAGAGTATGAATGGACCATTCTTGCACTCATGCAACTGAGAAATAATGCACGAGTATAGTGGCAAACATCAGGACACATTGTAAACAATATGACTTGAGAAATGTTTTACAAATTAATCATAGAACGCTTTTCACAAATAGAACGCCATAATAATCCAATAGAGATCCTAATAGTAGAGACCCTATTATAAGAACGAGCTTTGGACTTTGTGAGAAATAGATAGGAATCCTGGCCAGACGAATCTATGGTAGAATATAACATCCATTTTTCCGAGGAAGTAGTTTGCATATTCCCTCTGAGATGGCTTAATAATATCCTGCTTATGACCTATTGGAATATAATCCCAAGTCATATTTGACGATGCATGCAGAACCCACTTATTGATATGGATCTTGAATGCATTAGTTCAATGGTAATTCATGCAGAAGAGGAATATCAAAGGGAAATGGAATAGAGTATGGCTGAAGGATAATCTCACGGGAATACCACAGGAACACCTTTCCAACAAAGAGACCTAGAAGAAGAGCAAGGAAAGGTATGATCACGAATAGATACGAAGAGAACCATGCCCACAGGACAAGGACACACTAATAATAATGAGGAAGATTCTAAAGAAGAACTAGAAGAGGATCTAGAGGAAAACCCTAGCGAACCTTCAAATACTAATATGAGAGATTAAGCATAGAGTAAACTAGAAATGTTTATATGTTCTTATATTATATTTTAAATAATAAAATAATATAATTATTAAACAATGTATATCTTATTACTTAATTTATCCTTTTTCTTTATAATAGAAGTTGAGATAACTAATAATACCCTGAACTAATAGGAGTAAACTAAAAAAAAATGGCAAGAAGGAGGGGAAGACCACAAATTAGTCTAATAAATACACCTGAAACACTCGACCTAAGTAATCTTGTAGTTAACTTGCAACAATGACTTCAAGCTTAAGAAGAGGAGATAAGGAAACCTTCATGAGCAACTAAGGTAACAATGCCAAGAGAATGTCGAACCTCAAGTCGATAATGAATAATGTTTGCCTCAAGAGGAAGGACTAGTACTACAATCGGAACCTGTAATACCTGATCGATATGTGCAATGCCAAGAACCACTTTATGAATGCTTCAAAAAGATGCGTCCTACTGAGTTTGAAGGATCGATAGATCCTTTGGTGGCTGAAGAATAGTTTTCGTCAATCTAAACTATTCTAGATTTTATAAACCTTAATGACCATAAAAAAGTATTATGTGTGTCTTATATCTCGAAGAAAGATGTATGATATTGGTAGGAAATAGTCAAAATAAGAAGAAATGTCAGAGAAATATCGTGGAATGACTTCATCCATAAATTCAATCAGAAATACTATAATCATATGGCAATGCGAGCCCAACAAAATAAATTCATTAACATCAAATAAGAGAATATGATAGTCACCGAGGTTGTACGAAAGTTCGACCAACTTGCAAGACTATCTCCATATTTGGTACCCACTGAAGAGGAACGAGAAAGGAGAATGCTAAAAATGTTTCATCCTAAATTAGCAGTTGCCATTTATAATGGCGAAAGCCCATCAACTACAGTTGCAGAATGTGTAGGAAGGGCATTCAAAGCAGAATATTGTCTTGGTCAAGCCAAAGAAGAATGACAAAAATATTTTGAATCAAAGAAAAACCAACGCAGACAAGCTAAATTGAATCAGGACAACAACCAAAGAAGATTTGGGACCCAATTTAGCCATAATAAGGGCCAGAACAACAATAATAACAACTGATAATTATAATAAAAAGAAGAGAATGAATAACTTTGGTGGCCAAAGAAATGAAAAAGGAGAGCCTCAATAGCAAAAGAAGGCCAAGGTAGATTTTCCACTGTGTCCTAAGTGTGAGATGAAATACCCTTGGGAATGTTGCTTTAGCTCAAATACCTATTACCTCTGTGACAAGGAGGGTTATTATGCCAAGAACTGCTACAGTAAATAGAATCAGGCTAATCTACCAATCATGTCTAAGCTACATGGACCTAAAATTCACAATATGCAGATCAAACTTGAAGGACCCCAGATTGGTCAAGAAAGATTAGAAGCACCTCCAGAAACCATTGCTCAAGTTTATGCCTTTAAGAGGCTAATGCAGATATGGGAACCTCTAATGTTGTCACAGGTCAGCTATCTGTTGCCACTCAAAATGCATATATCTTGTTTGATTCTGGTGCTACGCATTGTTTTGTGTCAAATGTATTTGCCAAAAGAATAGCTTAGAATAATGATAGAATGGCTAGAATTTTAAGTGTAACTCGACCTTTAGGAGAAACTTTGACAACGAATTATTAGATAAGACATGTTCTAATAATTATAGCTGCTAGGGAACTGTATGCTGACCTAGTCATTCTAGGAATGATTGATTATGATGTCATTCTAGGAATGGACTTCTTAGGAAGGTATAATGCTAACATTAAATGTTCAAGTCGAAGGATTACGTTCAAATTTCTAGGAGAAGAAAAGATCACTTATAATGGAGATACTAAAAAGCAACCTTGAGTGATGATCTCAGTAATGCAAGTAAGGAGAATGTTGAGTAACGGGTATCTGGGATATCTAGCTAATGTTCTAGATAAGAGTAAAGAATAAAAGAAGAGGCCAGAAGATCTAATCATCGTTAAGGAGTACATTGACGTGTTTCCCAATGAACTGCTAAGATTACCGTCGGATCAAGAAATTTCCTTTGGGATTGAATTACTTTCTGGTACTACCCCTATTTTCAGAGCACCTTAATGGCACCTGTTGAGCTTAAGGAGCTACAAACCCAACTATAAGAGTTGTTAGACAAGGGTTTCATCTGACCAAGTCAATCACCATGGGGTGCACCTGTGCTATTTATAAAAAAGAAGGATAGAATATTCAGAATGTGCATCGACTATAGAGAACTAAATAAGTTGACCATAAAGAATAAATATCCTTTGCCAAGGATAGATGACTTGTTCGATCAACTAAAAGGAGCTGCAGTTTTCTTAAAGACCGATTTACGATCGAGCTATTATCAACTGAGAATTAAAGAGAGTGATATTCCAAAGCCTGCCTTTCAAATGCGATATGGGCATTACGAGTTCTTAGTGATACCTTTTGGGCTAACCAGTGCTTCTATGACATTTATTAACCTGATGAATAGAGTGTTCGAGGAATACTTGGACAAATTTATCATACTCTTTATTGATGACATCTTGATTTACTCAAGGTCTCAAGAGGAACACGAACAACACCTCAAACTCATATTATTGAAGTTAAGGGAACACCGCCTCTATGCTAAATTCTGACTAGACCGAGTCCATTTCTTAGGACATATGGTTGCAAAGAAAAGAGTTGCTGTAGATCCTTCCAAGATAGAGGCAGTGAACAATTGGCCAACACCTAAAATCGTGAATGAAGTGAGAGTTTTTTGGGATTAGCTAGCTATTACCGAAGATTTATAGAAGGATTTTCAAAGCTCACTGCACCCCTCACGGCTCTTACAAAAAGGGGAAGAAATATGAATGGATGAAGAAGTGTGAAGAAAGCTTCTAAGAGTTGAAGAATAGGCTTACCAGTGCACCTATACTTACCATCCCATCAAACGAAGGACAGTTCGACATTTATAGTGATGCATCAAAGCTAGGACTATGAGCAATATTAATGCAAAATGGAAATGTCATAGCATATGGTTCTCGATAACTAAAGGAGTACAAGAAAAACTATCCAACTCATGATCTAGAACTTGCTACTGCAGTATTCTCTCTCAAACTTTGGCGACACTACTTATACAGGGCTTAATGTCGAATTTACACTGACCATAAAAGCCTGAAGTACATATTCACTCACAAAGAGTTGAACATGATGCAGTGTAGATGGCTTGAATTAGTGAAGGATTATGATTGTGAAATCTTATACCACCCAGGTTAGGCAAACAAGGTTGTAAATGCGCTAAGCAGAAAAATGACTTCAACTCTGATGTCAATAAAAGCCTTACCTAAGCCCTTACAAGAAGATATAAATAGCATCAATTTAGAGTTAATAATAGGTAAATTGTCTATATTAACTCTTAAACCAAATATTTTTGAGAACATGAAGGAAACCCAAGAGCTTGATCCTATCTTAGTACGAATTAAGGAAGACATTGCAGAAGGAAAGCAGACCGAGTTTAGTCTCAATTCTGACGAAATTCTCTAACTGAATGGTAGATTATGCATACCCAATGATGCCAAAATGAAGAACTAGATCATTTCTAAGGCACACGAGACCCCTTATTCTGTCCATCCTATTACGACAAAGATGTATAAGCATTTAAAGGAATACTTTTAGTGGAATGGAATGAAAATCGATGTTGCTAAGTACGTACAAAGGTACTTGACGTGTAAAAAAGCCAAAGTTGAACACAAGTAGCCTGTTAGAGAATTATAATCAATTGAAATTCCAGAGTGAAAATGAGAGAAAATTACTATGGGTTTTGTGGTTGGATTATCAAGAACACTAGAAGGATACGATGCAATATAGGTGATTGTGGATCGACTAACTAAATCACTTACTCATTGGAAAAGTTAGCTGAATTATAGGTGGTTAAGATAGTAAGACTACATGGAATACTACGAAATATCATTTCTGATCGCGATAGTCGATTTACCTCCACTTTTTGGAGAAAAGTCCAACAAACCTTAGGTACAAAACTAAATTTTAGCGTAGCTTTCCATCCTCAAATTGATGGGCAGTCAGAATGAACAATCTAATCTTTAGAGGATATGCTTAGGGCATGTGTCATGGACTTTAAATGAGCATGGAATAAAAAGCTTCCATTGATAGAGTTATCCTATAATAATAACTATCAGGCATCGATCAAGGCAGCACCTTACGAAGTACTTTATAAAAGAAGATGTAGATCCCCAATCCATTGGTTTGAACCTAGGGAGAAACATTTAGAAACCACTAATTTCATAAAGGAAACCACTGTAACTCGACAAAAAATCAGGAAAAGGATGGAAACTGTTAAGAGTAGACAGAAAAGCTATGCAGACAAGCGGAGAACTCTATTAGAATTCCAAATGGGAGATACACATTTTCTCAAAATAGTACCAACAAAGGGAGTAATGCGATTTGGAAAGAGAGGAAAATTGAGTCCAAGATACATCAGACCATTCGAAATTTTAGAACATATTGGCAAACCAGCCAATAAGTTGGCTTTACTGCCTAAACTAGCATCAGTGCATAACGTGTTCCACGTATCCATGCTGAAGAAATACATCTCAGTTCCGTCACATGTTTTGAAGGATGAACTTGTTGAAGTTCACGAGGACTTGACATAAGAGGAGAAACCGGTGAAGATTTTGGCTCGTGAAGAAAAGACTCTTAGAAACAAGACCATACCTTTAGTTAAGATATTGTGGCAAAATCACAGGATCGAAGAGGCTACTTGGGAATGAGAAGAAGAGATAAGTACCCAGAATTATTCCAATTTTTGAGGATGAAAATTTTATAAGTAGGGGAGATTGTAACACCCTAAGAATTCTTAGACTTGCAATATTAGTAGAATTATTATTAATAAACTTAATATCGAATTTTAATAAGTTTACATTCGCAAATACTTGAAATTATGTGTGTAATACTATTTTAATGTTAAATTTTATTACGTGAGAAAACTATCGTTATTCTTTGTTTTAACTTAGAAATTCTAAGTTAGTTTTCCTTAATAATAAATTGATTCTACAATAATTATATTATGTGCAACAATATAACATAATTAAGAATGTGACATGTTTATGTCACATTAAAAATTGCTACATTTTATAACCTATAGTTAATGGTTGCACCAAAATAGTGCCATATCATAATATGAATAGCTAGGATTTAAGTGTACAAAGAATTAAGTAGACAAATCAATCTAAAGGTGGAAAATAAGTTGTAAAAAAAGATGAAGAATAGTAAAGTTTTATCTTAGGAAGGTAGTAACTTTAAATTAATAAAATAGAAAAAGAAAGGAAAAAATTTAGTAGGTAATTAAAGAGATAGGAAAAAGGAAAATGATAATAGAAATGTTCTTTGGAAATTAATAGCCATAATTCAAAGTAGAAGACATAGACAAAACTAATTAGTAACTTTTGTCTCCAAAATAATTCAAAAGATATGAAAAAGATTAACATAATGGAGACTTTCTTTAGAAGCTAGTAGTATTGGATTCTAAATAATTGAAAAAGAAGAAAGATTAGAGGCAAAAGTAGTGGATGAGTAAAAAATAAAGTAAAAGATAAGGTAATGGAGTAGGAAAAGAAGATATATTGATAAATTGATCATAATGGTACTTGGATTATATGTGAAAGGTTGTATTATTGGATACCTTCTATGGATGACCTATAAATAGATCTTTCATTTAGCAATTCAAATCTAGACTTAACTTTTGAATTACTTAGCCAAAACTATCTTTATTTTTCCAATTATCCTTTCTCAAAAAAAAAAAAAAAACTCTTTCTACCTCACTTTCTTCCAAATTCACAAGAGCTATAATATTTTACCCATCGACTCTAGAAATTAAGAATTATAATCAAGAGAAGAGAGTACTTAGTTTTTTAGTTGAGATATAAGAAAGAAGATTCAATCTTGGAAGGTAAATATTCCCCCACCTTGCTTGTTATGTGCTTAACTAGAGTATATAAAAGAATAAATGGGTAATAACATATTTGATCTACTTTAGATGTTATATAATTTATATTACGTTTAGACTTATTTTGTTGATTTCTTAAGCATCTAAATATGAATACTTCATAATAATAAAGGCTAAATAATAATAATAATAGTAAAATCAAAATGACTAAACACAAAAAGTAAAAAAATTTTAAGTGTAAGACCCTAAAATAAAATATGCATGAAAATGAAGCAAGCTTAGTGATTTAGACTTAGATCTTTAAGAACAGATTTTTATCCATTTGAAATGCTTTCCAAAAATTAAAGATATTTGCTCAAAAGTTGGAAGGATTAAAATGCCAAAACTTTGAGTATTTGGGTCAAAAGCGTAATTTTCACAAAATAAGGGTCAAACATGTGAGAAAGTTATTTTAGGTAGTTTTAAGACTATATTAAAGTGTAAAAGTAAATAAATGAAGAATCTTTAACAAAAAAATAAGATATAACTCAATATTTACCATTGGAGGGTATAAATGTTAGAAATCCTAAGATTATGGGCAAAAATATAAATTATAAAACTTGAAATTTTGCGTTGGAAATTTGGTGTAAGAATAAATAGAAAAATTTATTTTAGATCTCTAATTGGGATAAAAAAAAAAGATTTACTTAAATTTAAAACATTAAATCAATTATATGAAATAAATAATGTATGCCTCTAATTGTATTTTGCCTAAGTTTAATGATAGGCCTAAAAAGCATGATCAATACTAAATAATATTTAGTCCAACTATGATTTTAGATTTTAAATTTGCGTAGCCCTTAGTGTGTTTGACTCACTTATCATATTTTGACCCTAATTATGAATAAGGAAATTAATCAAGAATAATTCAAAGTATTTGATGAAAAGAAATATAATTAAAGAAACTTAACTGATTTAAGATGACATTAATCAAATCAACAACTAAATTATTGATAGATTAAAAAGATCACTATGATAAAAGTTAAGGAGAATTAAATCTTATCTATCTAAGTTGAAAGAATAAATTAGTCAATGAATATAATATGACATTATTTCTCAAATGTGAAGTTTTATACTTGATCAAGACTGAGTCTTAAGTATTTTAAGCCCACTAAGTAATTAGAAGTTTTTTAAAAAAAGTATAAAGCCACTTTAAATTACTCTAACAAATGGAGTATGTACATGTCAGAGCAAATTTTGACCTAGATGTACATAGTTAACGAGTGGAACTAGGACAATCATATTACGAGGTAAGTATAATTTCACCTATGGCATGGATATTTTAAAAATGTTTCATATTTCCAGTATGATATGTTTAAAATAATTTCATGTGTTAACTTGCCTTTATATTATTATTGTATAGCCTATGTATAATATATGCTTATAAAGATACTTTTCCTATGCTATAAAAATGATGTATGCTTACTTTACAATGTTATCATGTAGAAATATTTTAGCATATTTTAACAAAAGAAATGCTATGATAATGGAATATAAGTTTGGGCTTGTTGCTGAAATGTCCCACTCATGTTAAGAGAAGACTAAATAAAATAAAGAATTTAAAAGTGTCTTACCAACCTCAACTAAGTGAGGATATCCGAGGGAAAATAAGACCGACCTCCCGTAAGTGAGGACTCCCGAGGAAAAGTATGTTAAGATTATGACCGTGGGTGTTTTCAATTAGGTCACTTCCCTGGTTCCCCATTCGATAATGCATAATCAGTACGTACACCAGGGCCCATAAGAAAGATAAAAGACTTTACGTTCAAAAATGAGATAAAATCATGATATAATATCTTATAAGAAAGCATAAAGTAACGATTTCATAAAACAACATAACCGGACTTTCATAAAAGATTATTTGTTTATAAGTAAAATATTTTGTGAGAATTACATTATACTTACTGAGCAAAAGTTCACATTTTATTAGTATCCATGCTATAGGTACCAAAGGAAAGAAACCTTTGATTTAATTGATGGGTTAGCTGAAATTGAGGCGGGGATAAATGCAAGGCACGGGTAATAGAATACCACCATTAAAATTATGTAAGCTTGATATTATTTGAAATTGTGCTTATAAATTGGCATTTTATTTCGTAATGCATGGTTTAATTAAATTGAACTTAAAAATGTATTTCGATTGAATAGAAGTTAAACAAATATTTTTCAAAAGATCTAAAAGAGAAAATTTTTTGATTTAAATAAATGCAAAACACAAGGGGTTTGTCAAAAAGATCTAAACTGTCTAAGGAGAGCTTGTGACTTAAGTGGTTCGTATGTGACCCCCTCCTCACCTGGGAGCCCTTTTTGGTTGCACATTATTTAAATCACCTTAATAAAAAGTTTATAATCAAATTTAAATAAAGGATACTTAACCATTGAGAAGCATTTATTTGTTTTCAAAATTTAAGTAAATGGTTAGTTATGAATATAAATCTCTTAAAAAGAAGTAAAAACATAAAAAAAAAAAGAAATTGTCATGAATTTTCAGCATCTAAATTTTTTTTTTAAATAAGTAAGCTAAGAAGGTAAGTAGTTAACAGTCCGAAAAGTTGGGTCGTTACATTGAAGTTTCTTCAAAGGATATCATGTTGATATTCATATATTGCTTCATATCACTTTGTATATTGGTATTTTTCCCATCTTTCTCTTCTTTTTGAAGCTCAAAAATTGACTTATTATCATACAAACTATTAGAAGTTATAGTGGTGCAAAATTTCTTCACTAGAGTCGAGTCGCTATTGCTAAGGAAGGTGCCTTTGGGATTGTTAATGATTGTGGCAAGATAGCTTACTTGATATTTAAGATTTCGGATAAAAGCCTTTTGCTCTTGGAGGAAAACATCCATTCTTTGCATTTTTGCACCATCATATCTTCCAAGGATGGCTTTTCATCGTGCTTGAGGAGGTTTATATCCATTCTTCTGATGTAGTGCTCAAGCACCTCATCCAATAATGGCTTTTCTTCTTATATAAGCGATTGATGAAGAAACTCCGATGTGAACATATGCTCATTGTGGAAACATAGTGACGGGCATTGAGTATTGCCCCAAGAGAAGTTACGATACTCTTCCCAACTTGGACTATAGAAATTTGAGTATAAGTAACTTTGTTACATATGGCTATTTGCAATAAAGTGAAACAGTTACAAGTTGACTCGGTATCTCTCCCTTGGATGGCTTCTCCCACATATTTGGTAATTTATGAATGGACAATGGAAAGCTTATGCATT
The DNA here is from genome assembly GCA_002914805.1 of Parasponia andersonii. Classification (NCBI taxonomy): domain Eukaryota; kingdom Viridiplantae; phylum Streptophyta; class Magnoliopsida; order Rosales; family Cannabaceae; genus Trema; species Trema andersonii. The sequence goes on from JXTB01000076.1 coordinate 249,895, forward strand.
CAAGGTATTTGCCTTCTTGGTCAATTCACTCAATTGAGCGGTCAAATCTACAATTTCTAATTTTTTGTTTAATTCGCTTAATTGAGTGCTCAAAACTATGAGAGATTTGTGCCATTGTTCATCGGTATCCATCATATCTTCACCTTTACAGTAACCATAGCATACCATTTACAAGTACTTAAAAAAAATTAAATAAATAAAAGAAATGTTTGAATTAAAGCTAAAATTGATTGGCATTAATATTAACACGAATTAGTATTTCAATCCCTTACAATGGTGCCAAAACTTGTTGGTTAGAATGTGCAACTATAAATTCACACTCTCATACAAGTGTACACAATTACAAGTAATATAGATTTAGGAGTTAGAGTATCGAGCCCACGAGGATTGATTAGGAAATCTAAACTAAGTATTAAAATTGGTCAAGTTTAACTTTATTCAAACAACTGAAATACAGATTTTGAAGAAAAAAAAAATAAAAGAAACTAAATTATCATACAAATGTATAAAAGATAAATCAATAAGAAAAATGTCTAAATTTACTAATTCCCCAACCATTCTCTTGTCATGTTATTTCACAATTTCTCTCTTTAATTAATTAATCCACTATAGTTGTCAACCAAGAATTTGAATGTATTCATAAACTCTTTTCCAAGATATAGGTAAAAAATATCTAGACAAACTAATATGTTACTCCTAATATAAATTGACTAGATTCATTAAGTATAGTAATTCTCAAAGAGTTTGCATAAGTCACATAGGTATATTCCTATCCTATGCAAACTTAGCCCAAATAATGTAATCTTATGTTGTTCTACCTAAGTCTAAATTTCTAATCCCTTTTCCAAGCTCATAAAAATTTCATTAAATAATATATTTAGTGATTCATAATATAGAAGCCATAAGCATAAGATAAAACAAATAACTCAACAATGGATTTGATTAATAAAATAGGAGATAAATAAACAAATATAAGATACTAGGTTGATTCACATAGTAAAATTAGATAAAGAAATATTTAGTTTATAATATAAATTGAGAATAATAGCATTTTAATGCCATAGAATTAAGAAATACAAATATCATAGAGAAAAGAGTTTTAGAATTCTCCCTCTTTGAAGAGCTTAAAATTGTTTATAGAGGTTTTCAATCTTCTCCTCCAAGCTTAGTTTTGCTATTTTAAATCCTTCCTCAAAGATTTTTTCTCAACTATACTACTCTTTAAATATGGAAAATATAAAGAAAAACTCCAAAAGATGAAGAAAAGATGATATGAATAAAGAGTAGTGTTCATATTGTGGAGGAAATCAAGATATGGAGGATTCGAGCTTGTATTCATCTTCTTCTTCTTCTTCTTCCATGGATACTTCCTTTTCTCTCTCTCTCTCTATCCTAATATTCTCTTATAACCCTAAAGATGGGGTTAGAAAGAGGTGACTCTTGCAAACTTAAGGCAGGCCAAATCTTGATCCTTGGATTGTTAAAAAGCTGATCTTAGCCTTCTATTATTGACCTAGGATAAGTCAGTGGCACCACGGTGCCGTTTTTGGCACCGTGGCTCCAAAACTTTCCAAGATTCGGTGTTTTATTTGGGCTCCAATTTGCCTCATTATGGTTACGTTACGACCGTATCATATTCAACTATGATCTTAAAGTTTGAAAAACCATTTGTGAGGCACAAATGCATCTTAATTCATATAAAGTATCCCTTTTTTATTCTTCTATCCACATACATAAATACAACATTAAAACAACAAGAAAATCACTTGAAATAAGTTAGTTCAATAAGAACATAGCAAAATTTAAGGCAAAATAGCACTAAATAACTTCAATTTTACAGACTTAATGGTACAAATCTCGCAAACTTGTGACGAAGCCTGAAACATGAATAATGCCTAGGACCGTTCTACAATCAGATTCGGATGGAAATCTCGACTCAATACTTATAGAGAGATGTGAACCTTGGTATAAAGGAAGATACCACAATCAAGGATGGAAAACTTGATTAATAAGTCAAGGGATAAACACCCCAGAGAATTCTGATAAGTTTGAATAAGTTCTCAAAGAACCAAACTCATAATTTTAATGAATTGCATTTTGCCCTTATTGAATGAAAAGTGTACATTATATAGGCCAAGGGCCAAGAAATTTTCAGTCCTAAAAAAACTCCAAAAATGCCTAAAGGTAACTTGCCCAAACCAAAAAAGGAAAATTGAAAAATAACCCTAATGGCTAAGCTAAATTTGGCCTCAATTAAAAAGGAGTCAATCTAATTTTAATCCCCTAATTTTCAGCCTTTTATATGCCAATAAAGAAAAGGAAATAAACAAATAAATTCTTTTGGGAATCTAATAACTAAAATAGGAAATTAAGCTATGACTTGGCGTTCAAGTCTTTACAAATTAGATTTCAATTCTATATGCATCTATGGATTTTCTTGAATCTGAATCAAGCTTGTTATAGGTTTAGAAATTCATTCATCTCTTTCAATGGGCCTCCATGTGCATGCTTGAGTCCAAGTCCCTCGAACTAACCTACTTAATGCATTTTGGAATTTCTTTGCACATACTCTTGTAACTGGACCAATGGGAACTTGGATAGGATCCGTATTCCATACTCTCGTGCTTGCCCTTTTCTCATCATTTCCTTCCTCTTGAAAAGAATTTGCTCTCAAATCAAGTTTATCACCTGCATCAAAAGGACTCAAATCAGAAACATTAAAAGTAGCACTTACAATATACTCTCTAGGTAAGTTAAGCTTATATGCATTGTCATTGATCCGTTCCAAGACTTGGAAAGGTCCATCTTCTCTAGGTAGCAACTTAGATTTCCTTTCAGTCGGAAACAACTCCTTTTGCATGTGCAACCAAACCTAGTCACCAGGTTCAAAGACCACCTATTTTCGGCCTTTATTTGCTTGTTCGGCATATTGCTTAGTTCATTATTCGATATTGAGCTTTGCTTTCCCATGAATCTATTTTACAAGGTCTGCTTTTCTTTTTCCATCTAAATTCACACTTTCAGACAAAGGTAACAGTGATAAATCCAAAGGAGTTAAAGGATTAAAACCATACACAATTTTAAATGGTAAAAATTTAGTAGCAGAATGAACAGATCGATTATAAGCAAACTCAATATGTAGTAAACACTCTTCCCAAGTTTTGATATTTTTTTTAATCTCAACAAAGTAGACAAAGTTCTATTCACTATTTCAGTTTGACCATCAGTTTGAGGATGACAAGTAGTTGAAAACAACAACTTAGTTCCTAACTTAGCCCATAAAGTCTTCCAGAACTAACTTAAGAACTTAGCATCTTTATCAGAAATAATAGTTCTAGGCATGCCATGAATCTTACAATCTCTCTAAAGAACAAATCAGTAACATGAGAAGCATCATCAGATTTGTGCCATGGAATGAAATGTGCTATCTTAGAACATCTATCCACTACTATAAAAATTGAATCTCTATCCCATTTATACCTAGGAAAATCTAATAAAAAGTCCATCGAAATATCAACCTAAGGCTCACTAGAAATGGGTAGTGGGGTATATAAACCATGGGGTTACATTCAGGATTTTGCTTGCCTACACATGACACATCTATCACAAATTCTCTCAACATCTCGTTTCATATGTGGCAAATAGAAGTGTTCTTGTAAAATAGCTAAGGCCTTAGCAATTGTAAAATATCCCATTAAACCTCTCCCATGTGATTCTTTCACTAGCAAATCCTGCACAGAACACTTCGATATGCACAATTTATTTTCTCGAAATAAGAAATCCTTATACTTAAAGTACTTACCGTTGGCTGTCTTTTCACAAGATACATATTCTTCACTAAAGTCATGGTCTAAAGTATTTTACCATCAAGAGTAGAAAGTAATACGTACTTCCGAGAAAGTGCATCAGCAACGATGTTTTCTTTACATTGTTTATGTCGAATAACATATGGAAATATCTCAATGAATTCCACCCATCATGCAAGCCTCTTGTTCAACTTATGTTGGCCTCTCAGATGCTTCAATGACTCATGTTTTGTATGGATCATGAATTCTTTTGGCCATAGGTAGTGCTGCAATATCTCTAATGCCTTAACTAATGCATACAACTCTTTGTCATAAGTAGGATAGTTTAAGACTGCCCCACTTAGTTTCTTACTGAAGTAAGTAATTGTTCATCCCTCCTGTATTAAAACTGTACCTATACTAAGACCTGAAGCATCACATTCAATTTCGAATATTTTATTACAGTTAGGTAAAGATAATAAAGGGGCGTTGGTTAGTTTTTGCTTGATTATTTGAAATACCTTTTCTTGTTCTTCTCCCCACTTGAAACCGACATTCTTTTGATTACTTTGGTAAGTGGTGCAGCCAATGTGCTAGAGTCTTTCACAAACCACCAGTAGAAGCTAGCAAATCCATGAAAGCTCCTTACATTTCCTACGGTCGTGGGACTAGGCCACTATTAGACTGCACGTACTTTCTCCTCAGCAACCTATATACCCTCTACACTCACAGCAAATCCTGAAAACACAAGTTTATTGGTCAAGAAGTTTAAACAACCTTTTTTTCCTATCACATTTAAAACAAATTTCAAATACACTACATGATCGTCCAAGCTTTTGCTATAAATAAAAATTTTGTCAAAATAAACAACTATAAATTTTCCAAAAGCATGCAAAACATAGTTCATTAATCTCATAAAAGTACTAGGAGTATTAGTTAATCTAAAATGTATAACTAACCACTCATATATATCATATTTTGTTTTGAAAGCAGTTTTCCATTGATCACCCGCTTTCATTTGGATTTGATAATATCCATTTTTCAAATCGATTTTAGAAAATACACAAGACCTATGAAATTTATCTAGCATATCATCTAAGAGAGGGATAGGAGGACGAAACTTTACCATTATATTGTTGATCATGCAACAATCAACACATATTCTCCATAATCCATCCTTCTTAGGATCAAAAATTACTGGAACTGCACATAGACTCATGCTTTCTCTAATGTATCCTTTCTCCATCGATTCAGTAACATGTCATTGTAGTTTCTTTCTCTCCTCAGGGTTACTTTTGTAGGCTGGTCAGTTTGGAATGGAAGCACTAGGTACGAAATCAATATGATGTTCTATTCCCCTAATTAGAGGCAAACTATGTGGCACTTCATCGAGAAAGACATCCTCAAATTCCTGCAATGGAGAAATAATAGAATTAGGCAAAGTATGATCAAGATCATTAGTGTTTAAAAACGCTTCCTTATATAAGAGTACAATCATTGGCTGGTTTGAAAACATCACTCTCTTAATTTCTTTGGCTTTTGCATAAATTTTTGTTTTGTTTTTTCTCTATTTTTCTTTCAATGGCAAATCTAAAATTGCCTTTTTTCTCCTTTTTTCTTTGGCCTCTCTCTCTTTTTCACTCTTTCTCTTTTGTTCACTCTCTTTTTGCAATCTCACTTGATTTTCATAAACTTCATTTAGCATCAAAAGGACTAAAGTGATTGTCCTTTGATTAAGTACAAACGAATACTTGTTGGTGAAGCCATTATGTTTAACACACCTATCTAATTGCCATAGTAAACCTGGTAATAAGTGTCCAACTTGCATCGGAATTGCATCACATAAAATTTCATCTTCATATTTTCTGATACGAAAAGAAACTAACACTTATGTGTTTACCTTCAGTTCACCACTATCATTTGGCCATTGCAACTTGTATGGCTATGGATGCTTCATGGTTGGCAATCCTATTTTCTCCACTATAGTAGTGCTAGTGACATTAGTCTAACTACCACCATCAATAATCACACTATATACCTTGTTTTGAATGTGGCACCTAGTATGAAAGATATTTTCTCATTGCACCTCTTCTTCTTCTTTGACTTGCACACTTAGAGCTCTTCTTACCACCAACAAATCTCCTTGGGCCGGATATTCTTCTTCATTGGCATCCTCTAATGCTGGCATAGGATCAATGTCATTTTTATCTTCGGTTTCAATCATACCGTTATCTCGCAATACCATAACTCTTTTGTTCAGACATTGGCTCGCTATGTGACACCTACCTTGACATTTAAAATACTTGATATCACAATTCCTAAAAGTAGAAGAATCAGATTAATCTTGAGTTCTATGGCTGGTCACTTCTTGCTTTTGCTCAGTTTTCGGCTTCATTATAGGTTGCCTTTCATCCTTCTTCCATTGATTTGATTTCAAAGCAGATGTACTTGGATTTTGGCTTGGACATGTGCTACTCCTCCTCTTGAGTTGGTTCTTAATTTTTATTGCCATGTGGACCATATCCTCCAACTCTACATAATGTTGCAATTCCACCACATTAGCAATATTCTGATTCAAACTAACCAAGAGTCTAGACATTATCGTCTTCCAATCCTCTTCTACATTCGCTCGAATCATAGGAATGTCCATCTCCTTATGATATTCTTCTACACTACGGTTACCTTGCCTAAGGCTTTGCAACTTGTTATATAATTCCTGGTAGTAATAGCTTGGAACAAACTGCTTTCTCATCATAGTTTTCATCTCCTTCCATATCTCTACTAGACGCTACCTATTTCTTCTTCTATTCATCATAAATTGATCCCATCAAATAATTGCATAATCAGAAAATTCAATTGTAGCAAGCTTTACCTTCATATTCTTGGAGTAATTATGGCAATCAAATATTAATTCTACCTTTCTCCCACTCAAGTAAGCTTCTAGATCATTCTTGCCTTGAAACGATGGAAACTTCATCTTAATGCTACCCAATAAATTATCTTCTCGATTCCTAGCTCCTTTAAACTGCCTATTGTTTCTCTTATTGCCAATAATTGAATCCCAATCATCTTCATCACCAAAAGTATCTCCATAATACTTTTTATCTTTAACCCTCAATTCCCTATGTTGGAATCTATCTCTTTTGCATATATTAGGAGTGATTTGTGGCTGCTCCACACATATATTCTCTATTTTTCTATCTGCTCATGAACTTGTTCCACCTCTACTCTCGTCACTCTCCTCATCTCGCTAATTAGGGCTTCTATGAGAAGCTTCAGATCACCCTGTAATGACCTGACTTTTAAGACCGATATCTACATATATTCTTAACTTAATTTATTCTTTTAAAAGTCACAAACTTGGACTTTGAAAATTCATGACAATTTTTTTTATTTATATAATTCTCTCAAAATAGTTAACCAATTATTCTACACGTCATATTAAGAAATTTATAGAAACTATTGAAGGAAATATTAGTTTTTTTATGAGATTTAAATAATGTGCAACTAAAAGGGCTTCCAGGTAAGGAGGGGGGTCACAAGTGGACCTCTTAAATCTCAAGCTCTTCTTGGATGGTTTAAGTCTTTTTGTCAAAGTTTATTTAGTTTTACATTTGTTGAAATCAATATATTAGATAATAAAACAACATAATTATTTAAAAATCTTTAATTATTGAAAATATACTTCAAGATAATATATATATATATATATATATATGGTATTCTATAAAGGGATATTTAGATAAAATTAGTCATATTATATATAGCAAAATGATTACTTAATTTAAAAGGTATAATTAAACTTAAAATTTAGATTTCATACTTAAACATTTCATCTCGTTATTAACTTAAAGAAATATATGACTTAATCTTATATATTAAAATAAACTGTATTGTTTAAAGAGAAGACAACATATACAGAAATTTATAGTGGTGGTATCCCAAAGCCCGTGCCTCGTATTGATCCTCGCCTCAATTTTAGTCAACCCATCATTCAAAACAAAAGTTACTTGCCTTTGGTACCTACAATATGGATATTTACACCACGTGAGCTTTCGCTCAGTAAGTCCAATTCATCTCATAAAATATTTATTACCAATAATATTTTATGAAAGTTCAATTTTTGCGTCCTTATGTAATCTCTCAACTTGCATTTTATGAAGTAATCTTTTATTACTAATGTTATTGTAAAATCTTTTATTTTTTTTATAGGCCCTTGTGTACGTACTAAGTGCGCACTTACTGACTGGAAATCGGGGGAGTGACCCTACTGAAATACCAACGGTCATAAATTTAATATATTTTTCTCGCGAATCCTTACCTAGTGGAGGTCGGTCTTATCTTCGCTTAGAAATCCTTACCTAGTAGAGATTAGTACGACACATTTACATTCTTAGCTTTTACTTAGTCTCCTCTTTAACATAAATGGTTGTATCATATTTCAAACCAAAACTTATATTTCATATTCTTGATACTTCCTTTAATTGAAGTACATTTATCAAGTTATGAACAATATTGTGAAGTAAATTTACCTCATCTTATTATCATAGGAGGCATGTATTTTCATAGGCACATATACAAGCCAAACAAACATCTCTTGCATAGACAAAATATCACATTTAATTATCTCATATACTTTTATTTCAAAAAAAACATATTTTTAAAACTATCCATATTGTAGGTGAGATTATACTTACCTTAAGTCCTTCAAAAATGTTCTTCGTGCTTGCAGTGAAATACCATACACTTAACCTTGTTGCAACCACGTGCCTCTTTTTTATCCTTTTTAATTATTATTCATGCATCAACATTCATTTTATATGTCAACATATGCTATCAGTGGTCATATGAAACCAATTTTACATTTTTGAAAACATTCACAACATAAATCCTAAAATAATGTTTCATATTAAAATTGTAGAATTTTGGTGCGTAATGTGTAGTTAAGGAATTTCATATTCTAGTCCATAATTCTATTCATTCTAAAAATTTATATGAATCCATATGAAATAAACCAAAATGTAAAAATTATGGTTTAGAATTTATAAATAATATTTATCACTATTTGTTTTTTCAATTTAAAATTTGTAATAAAATTGTTAAAGATGTGACTAAACGAGAATGATTGAATTTTCAGGAGTGTTTTATAAAGCAAACAAACTCAAAATTTTAAAAACACATCATTAAAATTTCATAACTCATGTATAATATTTGAAAAATTCTAAAATAGATAATTTCATAACACTTTAATCACTTGTAATTATACCTTAGAATTTATTTCAACATTTTGAAAAATTAAAACATTATATATTAAGAAAATTATAATTAGATTTATAGACATCAAAAAATTATGAAAACCTTCAGAAATGATCTTTATGAACATATAGTTAAAATTTCAACCTAAATTAAAAAAGTTTGCCCTTTGAAATCATAGAATCAATTATATAAAATCTGTTTTATAACTTTTCTTAGCTAGTGACTAACTTGTGTTTAATGATTTTTATAAAATTATAGAAGTAGGGTATAAAAGCGAAACTTTCCAAAAATTAAGTATACATATAGAAATACTTTTTACAAAACTTTTAGACCTTAATAAGATTTCTAACTCTATATACTTGATTATGTTTACAAAAGAGTGCCCTATTTATAGGCTAATTATGTACATAAAATATAATTAAAAATTAATTCAAAAAAAATATTAATAATAATCAACTTTACCTAAATTTTTTTTATTTGTTATCTTTTTATCATGTAATTAAATTAATTTTAACCTAACTATGCTTCATCCACTGATAAAAAATAATGTATTAGGCACATAGTTTAACTTGGTTTTCTTATGTATATCTCACTGTAACATATTCACGAAATTCATTAGTATATAACTACTCAATTTCTATGATCAAAAAAATGAAATATACATAATAAAATTTAGACAAAAAAATTAACATGATAAATTCATTCTTTAAAAGAATACACTAATATTAAAAGATTATGATAAATAAATTGTAAAATATTTTTTTTTTCAAGTCTAGGATTTTCTTGGGTTTTACACACCCATACTAGATGTATCTCTAGAATTGTTTTTGTCCTTGTTTTTTGACATGTGTACTGCAAAACAAAGTTAGTAAAAGAAAAGAGCTCACACACTCTCTCGCGTATTTCACTCAATAAAGAATCACTCAATTTCACTCATGTTTCACAGAAAATATCAAATTGGCCTTTACCCTCTTATGTGCTCACCACTCGTACCTTTTTCCACTTGTAATTTCTTAAAAGTTCTTATCAAACAAATAATCAGTATTTCTTAGCAACAATCTATGCCAAAACTCACCAACCAGATTAGGATTTAATGTAGCAACATAGAATAACATTTTCAGGATATTGACAAGCAAAGAAAAAGAAGACCTTAGGTTCAAATCATAGACAACACTTTGAAGGATCACACGAAACAAAGAAACAAGAGAAAAATACACACAAACTTTGAAGGCTTAGAAACTGATGAAAACGATAGATTTTGAGCTCGAAATCTGGGGCTAACAATATATAGTTAATTCAAATCATAGAGCTTGGAATAAGCTTCGATTTGATATATAAAAATAGTCATTTCGATACCCGGATCAAAAGTTATAGCCATTTTACTGAAGCACTCTCAAAATCTTATAACTCAAATTTGATTCTTCTGTTTTTTTTTTTTCTGGATCCTCTTCTTTTTTTTTTTAATCAAGAACCAAATATTAATTGAAGAATATAAAAATTATATGGAATTGATACAAAAATAAATTCGGACTCAGAAGTAATCGAAGAAGAATCACTACGACTAAAGTAGATAAGTTTGGTTACTCTTTTTTTTTTTTGGATGATTTAGATGAAACAAAGAAGAAGGAATATAGACTAGTTTTGAAAATAAAAGATAAAGGATAGAATAACCCTAAGACTAGAATCTACTCTTGATACTGAATGGTACAAATTTCGTAAACTTGTGATAAAACTCGAAACAAGGATGATGCTTAGGACCGTTCTACAATCAGATTCGGATAGAAAACCTCGACCCAACACCTATAGCGAGATGTGAACCTTTGTATAAAGGAAGATGCCATAATTAAGGATGGAAAACTTAAGGTATAATGACACTAGATAACTCCAATTTTATGGACTTACTGGTATAAATCTCGCAAACTTGTGACGAAGCCCAAAATAAGGATGATGCCTAGGACCGTTCTACAATTAGATTCGGATGGAAAATCTCGACCCAATACCTATAGAGAAATATGAACCTTGGTATAAAGGAAGACGTCACAATCAAGGATGGAAAACTCGATTGAAAAGTCAAGGGATGAACGTCACAGAGAAATCTAATAAGTTTAAATAAGTTCTCAAAGAACCAAAGAGAAATTATTCTCAATTTTAATGAATTATAATCTACCTTTACTGAATGAAAAGTGTATATTATATAGGCCAAGGGCCACGAAATTTTCAATCCTAAAAAAACTCCAAAAATGCCTAAAGGTAAGCGATAACTTACCCAAATCAGAAAAGAAAAATAGGAAAATAATCTTAATAAATAACCTAAATTCGGCCTCAATTAAAAATGAGTCAATCTGATTTTAATCCCCTAATTTTCAGCTTATTACACATCAATAAAGAAAAGGAAACCAAAAAATAAATTGTTTTTGGGAAACTAATAACCAAAATAGGAAAGTAAGTTATAATTTGGCGTTCAAGTTTTTACAAATCAGATTTCTCTTCTATATGTACTTATGGACTTTTTTGAATCCGAATCAAGCTTGTTATAGGCTTAGAAATTCGTTCATCTCTTTTAATGGGCCTCCACATGTATGTTTGAGCCTAAATCCCTTGAATCAACCCACTTAATGCATTTTAGAATTTCTTTGTACATGTTTTTATAACTTGACAAATGGGAACTTGGATAAGATCCTCATTCTATACTCTCGTGCTTGCTCTATCCTCATTACTTAATACATATATTTTTCTTAAACTCACACTTAGATACTTGCAATATTCTCAATAAATGATATTGTAAGAGTTTGCTTCTATAGATAATGAGAAGACTTTCTTCTTTTCTCTCTAGTTTATCTCAAACTCACACGTTAGGTACTTGCAATATTCTCAATATATGATATTGTAAGAGTTTGCTTTTATAGAAAATGAGAAGACTTTTTTCTTTTCTTTCTAATTTATCTCAAACTCACACGTTAGGTACTTGTAATATTTTTAATACATGATATTGCAAGAGTTTGCTTCTATAGAGAATGAAAAGATTTTCTTCTTTTCTTTCTAATTTATGAAGACTTTTTAGAAAATAATATATAATACGTCTAGTTTACGAAGATTCTATAGAAAATAATACATAGTAAGTACAATTTTTTCGCTAGATTTTCTTCTTATAAATGTGTTTATTAAACTATTTAATAAATAAAAAGATTAATCAAAGTAAAAAATATATTTAAAAATATAAACTTTGGCAAAATACAACAATAAGACCTTTTTATAACACTAGATTAATAATAGTTTAGAATAGAATAAGTACTATATTAGTTAATTAGAAATAAAGAAAATTTTGGGCGCGGGTGGGGTAACACATTTCCGGCAAAAAATAAAAAAATATACAGTTTCTCTCAAAAAATTTAGAGCTTTAGCGCTAAAAGAAAATAAATAATACCTTGACTCATTCAGGCTCACTCTTTCTCTCTTTATGCTCTATTTCTCTTATCTCTGTCATTGAATCCCTAATCTTGTGAGCTTTCTCATAAATGAAGAATCTCCCTAGTTTTATTCAATGGGTCAATGCTAAATATTTGTTGTTTGTTCTTCAATCGTAACGCTCTGTTATCTCAATCTAATTCAACCTAAATTTCCTTATTTCAGCCCTAATTCTCCATCAAATCGATTTGTTTCAGATTTTTCTCTCTCTAATTGGGATCTAATGAAGGAGAAAACAAATTCGATAAAGATTTCGTAGCAATCTGTGTTTTGGCTGTCTTTGGTTCGTTTTTTATTTTCTTACATCTTTACTTTCAGGTTTTCAGGCTTATGATGTTTTGCTGTGATTTTTTGGATTTTTTTTTCTATATTATTACTTGCATTTCTAGGTTCATACTACTCTGATTTAGGAAGAAGATTGACCACTATTAATGGTGGCTCTGCTTTTGGGTTCACGGTTCACACAAATATATCCACTCCTAACAAACCCTTCTAGTCATATTTACTCAGTATTTAAATATATAATCTGAGGGAGAGTCTATGTTTAAAACTGTGACGAGAGTGATAAGCTAGTAAAGAGAGGACCAATACTGATAGAGAAAAAAAATTGGTGATTTTATGAGTTGAGTCCAATCCAAGCTCATAAATTATAATCTTAGTGTACCTTCCTCTTTGATTGGCAATATTGTCATATACCTCACCCCGTACACAATAATCAAGCAAATGCCCACGAAGATTGTTACTATGAATAATTGAAATGAGTTAAGTCCCTTGGCTGACTTTGTTTTGAAAAAGGAACATAGCCAAGTCTATAAAATAATAAACTGATTAGGAAAATATAAGAATATTAGTCGGATGAGTTTTGTCAAATACATATATATATATATATATATATTGATTCATATTAAATAATTATAATTAATTGATTGATTTTCTGAATTAGATTGTCTTGTATTTTCTTTATCTTTAACTCATTGATGATATAATAGGTGATGATTTAATTGGTTAAAGGAGTTTATTGAAAAGGAAAATCATTTTGAGACTGATTGCTTTATTAGACAAAATATCTTATATGTAATTCATCCTAAATAGGCAGGTACAAATTATTATCCTCTTCTTATTATTCTTTTCTAGTCCTTCAAGTAACTCTATGGACTAAGCTAGACAGGCCTAAACTTAGAGCAACTTGTGATATTTTTTATTTGGTCTAAACCTGTGTTGACAATCTTAGCTTTTATCTATTGGCTTTTGCTAATTCTTGCTTTTTTTCATGGGTTTTTGCTGATTTTTGCTATTTTGTTTCAGGTTAACGCTTTTACTGTTGGTTATAGTTCACGGGTTGTGTTCTCTCACCTAATTTTTAAGAACTTACTTTTATCTATTTTGTTTCTTGACAATCTGAATTGATTTCCACGTGGAGCACACTCAAGCAGTAAGTGGCAGTTAATTGACATTTTTTATTGTGCTTTCAAGTTAGACACCAGACTAATTTTTAATTTGAGTCATGACCAATTTTTATTTTTATTTTTTATTGTGTAAGTAGTAGGTTAATTTTTTTTGTGAGTTGGTCAAATTAGCATTCAGTTTTTTATGGTGTGTAGATTTATTTGCATTAATATGAAAATGTACAAAATGATTAAGTCTTGGTTTTTAAACCTTTTTTTTTCTCTTTCATTATACCAAACAAAGATATTTGGTTCACACCTAACCGCAAAAGAAGATTATAGAACCACTAATTGATTTCCAATTTCTAAGTCTACCATGGTACAAAATATTACCATTATCAACTAATTTGTGCACATTTCTTTCTGTATGGTTTTTGAAAGATCCAGTAGATTTGTTTTTAAGCTAGGATATTCTGTTTTATTTATACTATCAATGATTCATGGGTTTATTTATCTTTGCTACTTTAGAGAATTACATGTTTGTTTTTATTGATTACAACTTTGAATTTGGCAAATTATATTTAACTGTTCTTTTTGTTTTAATATAGAGTTGTATTTATCGATTTTGGTTAAGCCACTCACTTAACAAGAAGAGAGGGATTTCCTTTTGAGCAAAGAGGTGAATGCTTGTTTTTTTTTTTTTTCTCTTTTTGATTAAGAACTTCAACAAGATTTTCATCGTGCTATTTTTGAGCTTATGATACAAAAATTTATGTGTGGTGTTTGTTACTTATTTCTTCAGTATACACTAAATTTGTTCAAGTTGTTTGCTTTATTCTTTTATTTTGTAATTGGTGTGTTTTTATTTCTAGTTTATGTGGAAGTTATTGATATGAAGCTGGTGCTAAAATAATTATATTTTTGGATGCAACAATCAACTAATTAAGGCCATAGGTTTAAATCTATTAGTCTTAAGACTTGACAATGCACTGGTTATAATAGGAGAAGTAAGTTGCTAACTTGTAGGTGATAGATAAAGGTTGGGTACGCTTAAACAGGTTAAAATAGGACTAACATGAATGATGTCAACTACTATGAAAATAGGACTCTTATTGGTAAATATCTAAGTATATTTTTCACATGCAATTGTAGAGTTTCTGATGAGTACAAGAAAGGTGCAAAGAATTTTGGAGAGATGGTAGAAAAAGAAGCTGATTATCCAGAAAAGTTGTTATGTCCTTACAAAGCTTGTCGAAACTTAAGTCACTAGTATGTTAGTGATGTTTATGAGTACTTGGTAATTAATGGGATGGATCCAACATATACAATTTGGATTTATCATGGGGAAAGATCATGTAATAGTGAAGATGTAGAAGAAATAGATACTCGGGGTACATATAATTTGTTTAAGGCTGCAGATGTTTAAGATGATAACTATATAGAACAAGGAGAAAGTGAAGCCCCAAGTTTCACTAAATAATTAGGAGATGCAGAAACTCTGTTGTATCCATATTGCATTAAATACATAAAGTTATCAGCCATTGTCACCTTGTACAAGCTTCAAACTATCAACGGATGGTCTAATAAAAGGTTTGATGGAGTGTTGCAGCTTTTATATGAAATGTTACCATTTACTATGTGATTCTCATGTCTATGTATTTTTTTAGGAAATTTCTTTATTCATTTGATTTAGGATAAAGAAGCTTCATGCATGTGTTAATGATTATTGCTTGTTTAGAGAAGATAAGGAGAATATGAAAGCATGCCCAAAGTGTAATGCCCGAAGAAGAATGTAGGATAAGGTTAATAACAAGGTTCGAAAAGGTGTTCCTACCAAGGTCTTGAAGTATTTTCTTATAATACCAAGGTTTAAGTCTACAAAATTAGCTGAAAATTTAAGGTGGCATCACAATAATAAAAGTGATGATGGAAAAATGCATCGCCTAGTAGATTTTGTATCTTAGGAGTTGGTTAATGAGAAATAGCCATTGTTTTCAAATAAATTTCGTAATCTTAGACTTGGTCTTTCTATTGATAGATTCAATCCTTTTAGCAACTTGAGTTCTAGATGTAGTGTTTGGCCTGCGATACTAGTTAGGTATAACCTACCAACATGGTTGTGCATGAAACCCGAGAATATATTGCTAACATTGTTAATTCTAGGTCCTAAGCAACCTGTTCATGCCATTGATATATATTTGGGGCCACTAATAGATGATTTGAAAATAGTGGAATGATAGAGTTGATTGATGTTCACGATACATTTGATAATACTAGTTTCAACTTGAGAGTAATTTTGATATGGACAATACAAGATTTTCCAGTATATGGAAATCTTGCTGGGTATCCTAACAAAGGAAGTATTGCATATCCTTTTTGTGGTAAGGATATACATTCAGAATGGCTTCTGTGTAGTACAAAGTTTTCATTCAGATATCATAGAAAATTCCTTCTACTAAGCCATCCATTTCGAACAAGCAAAAGTTGGTTTATTAGAAAAGAAGAGAATGGGAATGCTTCGAGGATCAAGATTGGTTGAAGAATTTTCAAACTCTAAAAGATTTTCAAAATGAATGATGAAAAATAAAGAAGAAAAAGAAGCAAAAGAGAGTTGATAAACCTCAAGAATTGTGGAATAAGGGATTTATTCTTTTTCGAGTTACCTTATTGGCAGGTTAGTTCTAGTTGGCACACTTTTTAAATACTAATTTACTTGATTTAGTTCAACATTTTGAATGATCATTTTTGCAACAACTTTTGTAGGAATTCGACATGCGACATAACTTAGACGTGATGCACATAGAAAAAAATATTTGTGAAAGCATCATTAATACACTATTAGATGTTCTTGGAAAAATAAGAGATGGACTTAAAGCTTGTGATGATTTAAAAAAAAGGGTATTAGGACTGAATTACATCCAGAAGCTCGTGGGAGTAGATTATATCTTCCTGTAACTATACATACCAGAAAAAGCATGAGAAGCAAATATTTTGTAGGAGATTATTCTTATTAAAGTTATCTAATGGATATAGCTCAAATATTAGAAATTGTATTTCAATGGAACAATTAAAGCTGATAGGCCTTAAATCGCATGACTGCCATGTTTTGATCCAGCAATTATTACCACTGGCTATAAGAGGATTGATGCCTAAAGGTCCACGGGATGTTATAATAAGATTATGAAATTTCTTTAATAAAGTATGTCAAAGAGTTATTGACAGAGAGAAATTAATGGAAGATGAAAATGAAGTTGTTGAAACTTTATGTCTATTTGAGAAGTTCTTTTCCCCAGCATTTTTTGATTTATGATTCACTTGGTGATTCATATTGGAAGAGAAGCACAATTCTGTGGACCAATATAATTCCGTTGGATGTATCCATTTGAAAGGTAATTATGTTATCATGACTTTTTTTAAAAATCTATGCAGATATCATATTAATCATTTATTGATATTTATTATGATAGAGTAACGAAGATATTCAAAAGATATGTTAGGAACCATGCAAGACCTAAAGATTGAATTGCAGAGTGCTATCTTGGAAATAA
This sequence comes from Parasponia andersonii, assembly GCA_002914805.1. NCBI lineage: Eukaryota > Viridiplantae > Streptophyta > Magnoliopsida > Rosales > Cannabaceae > Trema > Trema andersonii. Next base: position 267,334 of record JXTB01000076.1, read on the forward strand.
GTGCATGAATTTTTGTAGTGAGTTCATTAGGCAAAAGACTGAGATCAAGAAGAATGAAGCTCGTAATGAAGAGTTTTCTAGTGAGGTAGTATTTGAAGAACATCTAATTTCTGGGAAGAAGTATGTTTCATTAACAAATGAGTTATTAAATGGTGCACACTGTTACATTTTATTCAATACAGAAGTTGTGGAACCCTTTTCGGAGTTCATGTTATTCCTATTTAGTTACTATTAATGTTTTGAATATTTAAAAATCTAACTCATCGAGGCAATAAGTAGGAAGCATATAAATAAGCTGAAGTAAACAAACAAGGTTTATGAGAAGAATAATGGCTTACTATAGAAAAAACATGTTGAGAAATTTCCAGAATGATTGAAGGAAAAGGTTAATGCTTTTGACCACTTCATAAGTCAACTATTTCAATAAAGGTTTCTTTAATGATCTACTGTGAGAAATGTAATGCTTATGCTTACTTATTATTTCTGACAGATTCTTATTCATTCCTCTCATAGTAATGAATCTGAAATCTTAAGATGGCTTGCATATGGTCAAGAAAACATTAGCTTTCTTACATTGGATATATCATCAATAAACAAATATTCAACACAAAAGAATTTGAGAAGTTAACTCAGAACAGTGATGTTTCTCTTGAAGCAAGAACTATGTATAGAGCAAGTACTGAGGATTCATCACAAGTGTTTGATGTGGTTATGTATTTGGGGTGTTAAAAAACATAATATTATTGGATTACCATGCATTTCAAGTCGTGGTGTTTAAATGCAATTGGGCTAGTGTTCATTGTGGTGTTAGGATTGAAGGTGGTTTTACCTTATTTAATCTACACTAAGGTCAAAACCAACTTGTAAAAGACCTTTTTATATTAGCATCATAAGCTAAACAAGTTTTCTACTCAAGAGAACGTGATTAATCCAATTGGTATGTTGTTTTAAAAGCGTCACCAAGGGGTTTCTATGAGTTAGATGATGAACATGAGGACTTAACTCCAATCTTCTAAGATACTACAAAAATTGACATTCTCCTAGATGTTTCAAGTGAAGAAGAAAGAATGTTAGAGAGGATTGAGAGAGGATATTGGTTTAAGTATAATGCTCTATATTGTACTTGTCAATTTAGAAAGAGAAATTATTAAACATTATGTCTAATCATCAATTGTGTAAATATCTTACCATTTTAGTTCTGATTTATTTTTTAGTTTTATTATTGAAGTTGCGAGAAGAATTTTGAAACTTTCATTTGTTTGTTGTATTTCAATTGTGCTTATTCTTTTTTCTTATTCATATAGGTTGGCATTTATGGCTGATAAAAGAGGAAGCTTTGCAAAATGTAATCAAAGGAGGACCCACTTGTAGTAAACAAGCAACCAATACACATACCTACAGGGAAGTTAATTGAATTACTTAACAAAAGGAGGAGGTCACTTTGCAAGAGATTGGGGAATGAGAAAATGGAAACCATGGATCAAGAATTATATGAAGATGTGCCTCGTAGCACAAGGTCAAATCAAAGAATGTTAGTAATCGATGACTCTCCACAATTTGATAAACATATAGCTCCTAAAAGCTCCCTTACAACTATTACTCGTAGGTCTCTTCATACATTATTTGAGGCGAGTTTCCCAAAAAATATATTCTCATAACAACCTAAGGTAGATCTTTTTGTATCTCCAAAAGTCACAAAAGGAACTGAGGGATTGTGAAGTAATCAGAATTTAGGTTCTCCAGCAACTAATACTAGGGGATCTCTTTGAAGAATCATAGAAAAGGAGAAAACTTTAGATGAGAAGCAAAATTTAGAAATTCATCATTTCCCTAAAAAGAAGACAGTGACTCTACTCCAATCACCTACCAAATTTGCAACAAGAGAGGATTACAAGTCACCTACTACTCCAATAAGAAAATCATGTTGTTGACAATCATTTGCAGTAGATTTTGATTCAACAATAGGCAATGATAATGTGAAAGCATACCAAGAAAAGCCTTTACCAGCTAATGTTGCTTCCTCTACTAAAAAAGATACATAAAAACAAAAAAGAGGTCCCACAAATATGAAAAGTATTGGCGATAGTCACCTCGTAGTCGAATTCAATAGTAAGGGTCAACCAATTGGCGATTCATCTATATATTTGTCTTCATTTTTGGGACTTTTTGTGAGAGATATTTCACCTGTAACCATCCCTGATTGGAGAAAGGTCACCAAGGGAATGAAGGTAGTTTTATGGCAATATGTCCAGGTATAAAGTTCAAGAATATATATATATATATATATTTGTTATAATGAGTCTAATTTATTACAATAATTCTCGTATTTTCATAAATTTCCGATAAGATACAAGATTGACAAACTTTTGCAAAAAGATTATGTACTTAAAGACATGGTTGATCTATCGAGAGCTTCAAAGTCAAGATTGGTTACAAAAATAAGATTGGCACCAAATGAAGAAGAAAGGCTCAAGCTGTGACCTATAATATTAAATCCGAAGTTGGGTGGAAAGCTTTTATTAAGGAAAATCTGGTGCCGAATTTTAGGTACAACCCAATTTAACTCAGTTTTTTTTTCCTTTACTTTTTTTTGAGCTTTATTGCTGTTGTTTAATCAAAACCTTGGGGTATTATGGTTTTTCCTGCCAAATTTGATTTTATGTGAATGAATATAGATAGTGTCCATTTTAGCCCATTTGTCAAGAATATTTACATATTTAATTTCTTACATGTCCAGTTTTGTCCTCTTTCATATTTAATGCTCCCTTATAGATTCTATTAGCTGAGCTTCGGTTAAGGCTTATAGAAATAAAAAGTTCATAGACATACTATATATATGTTTCCTCGCTTTTGAGAATTATTGTAGTTTGGATCAAAGCTTTAGTACTATGTTGCAATATAATATTTTAGATAGTCCAGATTTAAAAAGATATAGCCTTATCATTGTGCATTTATTTGTACAAGGCTAAAAGTGAGAAATTCAAAGAAATAAGGAAGAAACAACTCCTTCACACTAGTAGCCATAAAGGATATACTCGACTGATTAAAGATATAGCAAAATCATGCGTGTTTGGAATTAGTTTCATATCAATTTGGTTGTTTAGTATATTTATTACCATTCTTATAATGTCTTCTTCATGTAGAAAAAAAATAGTACAAGCAAGAAACCACCTTCTAGAGTTGATGTTTAGTTAGTAGCAAACAAGAAGGAACACGGTGAATTTGTAAATTCAGCTGTTGCTGAAGCTTTTGTAAGATATAGGATAGTCTTTCTTTAGGCCCTTTGAAAGAACTATTATTTTTATTTAGAATGTATAAAGATCTTGGCTTTTCTTATAGGATTTGTTGGAGAACAAAAGAGAGATACCACATTATCTTTAACTACAAGTGTAAAAAAAGATATTCTTCAAAATATCTGATAATAATGGTACAGTCAGAGGTTACAAAAGAAGAGTTACTCACACAAAGTTGGCTATTATATCGGAGAGAGATGATCATATTACTCGACTAGAATCTCAATGTCAAGAGTTGAAGGATCAAATGACACCCACGCATGGAGCAGTTAATTAATACTTTAATGAAAAATTAGGTAAGTTTAGTCCTTTTAATGTATCTAAATTATTCACTTATGACACTAATTTAAATGTTTGTTTTTATGATCTCTATAGTCTCAATCTAGTCGAAGTAGAGAATAGTCAAATGCACATATTCCTTTTCCCATGGTAAAAGTTTAAGAATTTTATGATTTCACTAAAATTACATTTGCTAAGTCCATGCTTATAATTATCAATATTTTCAATTATGACTTGGCTACTATTATTGAAGAACGTGAATGTTAACACATGAAACAAGAAGTGCGAGCTATTAGATTGGACTGGATCTACAGAAATTCTGGCTGATGTACACTTTATCTCAAGTGATCCAAAGGATTTGGTTCATCATATTCCATTTGGACCTAATGTAATGAAAGTTATTATAAATTTTGCTAGACAGCCTGAAGCATTTTTGTGGAGGTGTACTTCAGATATTATTTGTATTGAAGATGCTGTTGGTAGTATAATTGCATGGCCAACGGATAAAGTCCTCTTGAGGTGGTAATCAAATTAATTAAAAGTTTCCATATATATGCTTGAGTGAAAAATTGATTCATATCCAGTATGTTATGTGCTACTATACTAATTCCTACCATTTATTATCGTTTATCCTAGAAATGATGTTTAGCAATGGCGAAGGAAAACTTGTGGACAATCACTTAATGGTACTATGAAGGAATTTTATTGGTACATGTGCTTTTGTTGGGATATTTTGAAATAGTTCTATTTTGTTGGCACAAATGCCTTTGTTGGGATATGTTAAAGTCTTTATATTTTGTTGGCATACTTGCCCATTTGTTGGGAAATGTTGAAACTATATTTTGTTGTTGAAATATTTATATGATGTTAGCTTCAATAATTTTTTCTGGGAGATGAAATATAGTTGATAATTTTCTAGATTTAGTTAGTTATAGATATTATCAATATGCATTAGCTCTTTTTGAATTAATGCATAGTTTATATCTGTCAGGCAAACAACTATAATTACTTTATGAATATTGTCAAAATGGTTAAAATCTATTATATTAACAATAACGGAACATGGTAATAATTTTGTATTGCAGTTTAAAAATGTTATAAAAACCTTTTTCTGTACCATATAAGATAGCAAGTAAAAAATATTACAACAGAGTTGGTAATTCCTTATCCTTAATCAAAATACAACTCTAAAAAAATGTTATTTATAGTTTTTTATGACAATGAAAAAATACTATGAAATGATTTACAATAATATTGAGGATAACATTGAAAGAGTGTTATAAAATCTCCTGACTTTTCATAAAGTGCATGATATAGTATTTTTTTAAAGTTTTCTAGATGTCAACGATAACACTTTTTAATTACTCTCAAAAGCTTATTTCTTGTAATTAACATGACTTAGGATTACAATACGCCTTATGTGATCTTTATATATATATATATATATATATATATATATATATATATATATTTTCTTTGATAATAATTAATTTATCTAATCAATTAATCATCTATAGATAATTTATAATAAGAACAAGGTCAATTTCTATTTATCTGTCTAATTATATATTTATCTTTGTGTTATATTGATTTTTCAATGGATAATTAATTTATATATTCATTATAAATTGAATACTCAAACTATTCAAATATTAGATCAATACACAAGGAAATCATCTTTTTAATTTTCTAGTTTTCTTCTAGAAGGAATAGGTTCTGTATTTATAAGTTACATTCTCAACTAATCATCTTATCATATTCCCAATATACAAATGCTTCGGTCTATTTAGAAAATAAATCATTCACAAGTATGTTAAATAATATAATATTATATAAATATAAATTTATAACTACTCAAGGTTAAGATTGATCCATATATGATCATCTAATAATATTATTTGAATTCTTAACCATCAACAGAATTTATGTGAGACTCAGTCCATGTCTATTCTAGTCTTATATAATCATTTTATATAAATATAAAATACCTCTATTGTAATGTCAACATATTAATAGTCTAGATAAGTGTAGTACTACATTATCAATGTTAATAGACCGTACTAATAATATTTAATTAAAGATCTCGTACTTAAATTAATCTTTATGTTCTATGTTTAGTTTATTATCCATAAATTTAATACTCATGTATACAATACTTATATACTCAATTTATGGTCACATAAATAAAATAGAAATTTTGTGATATTTAAAGACATACAAATTATATAGAAATTCAAATAAAAAAATTTTATTTTATTAATTCTGCAAATATTCAAAATATACATATCTTTAGGGTATCAACCCTAACATCAATGCAACAAAAGTTTCTAAACAAGTAAACAATGCAATACATATATTAATAATATATATAATTATATAATAAATAGAATAATCTAAGCAATATGTTTGCATATGGGAGATATTTCTTTTTCACATACATGCCATCCTATTTATGTTTTGTAGAATGGTAAAAGAGGGTTTTTGCTTGACATGCATTCTCTAAATTTTCTATACGTACAACCTTGATTTAGTTTAGAGTTTTGTCCAAAGTATTGTTCGGCTCTTTCGCAATTTCTACGAGCATAAATGCCACAAAGGGTGCTTCTTTTTCTGGGAGTTGGTAAAAACTCAACATGATCATTAGTATTCGTGTTCGGAACAATAACAGAAGGATGTTGATAAATATAGGGAGATAAGGATGAAGATAAAGGGAGTGCAAGCATAATTAAAATGATCATCATCTTTATTAGTCTTCTCATGTGTGACTAAGATACAAGATTAAACTACAACTTTATTGTATATATAACCCTTTCATGGAATGACTAAAATTACTTTTTTTTAGGTGTGAATATATTTATCAATAAATTCATATAGTACAATTTTTAGGGTACGTACACAATAAAAGAATAGTTTATGAAAAAAAAAATAAAAAATTAAGCTATTGCACATAATGGTTAGGTTTTCAACTCTTTCTTCAATCGATATAATATACTCAATATATTAATCTTCACAAATATCGTAAGATCAAGTTCTTCATATATTATTTTACAATGTCTATTCTGAATTTTGGCAAGTCCGTTCCCCAAGAATCATTTATTCCTCAATGAATAGAAAATATAGATTAAAGCATATATCTTATTTAACTCTTTCAAGCTATTAAGATCGTAGATCCATTATTTAGTAAAAGGGTGACCAATGTTAAACCACTTTAACCCCATATGAAATATCATTTTTCCTTAAAAACTCTTCTATATTTCTAAGAAAATTCTACCTTGAAAAGGTAAACATGCACCGAAATTAACTATTCACAATTGAGTATAAAACTAATATAAAACACTAAGTTAAAATATATTAATAAATATCTACAAGGGTTATATTTTGAAAGGGATATCTAGACAACTAGAAAAATTTTATAAAGGAATCTTTCAAAAGAGTAGCTTATTTTTGTTTTTCTTTGGTTATACATACGCATGATCTAAAAACGTTTCTTACTAAAATTTGAATTTTTTCCTTCTTCTCTTTTTTACCCTTTTATTATTATGAAGTTCGCATAGAAATATAAAAATTCAGCTGCTGCAATCAATGCCGTTATAGTCTTCTTCTTCTAAATATCTTTATATACGTCGGTGGTAAATGAAACCTCCTTGTACCGAAAAAATAGAAGAAAAGTTCTTTTAAGTATTGTAGACCATTGGTTTTATAGAACAAATTATTAAATGGTGTTAAAGCATAAAAAAAGTCCATGGATATTAGTTTAAGATTATCTTTGTTTGGAAGGCAGAAAATATGAAAGAATGAGTAGTATATTACCTAAATAAGACATGACTAGAAAGAAAAGAAAGCACTTTTCTTTTATTGTGTTTGATATGAGATAAGGGAGACAACACAAAAGTCCTCTCCCTTGTTTTGTAGAAGGGAGAACTAAAGGAAAGAGAAGAATTTAGTTGTACTATAACTACTTTACTACTGGATTGTAAAAATGCCTCGTAAAATCTCTCTAATTTAGAGGAGATTTCAAGTCCGTTAAATTTTAGATTTGAAGTCCATTGTCTAATCTATTCCATCCTAAAATTCTTCCTACAATAGAAGTACTTAACTCCAAATCCAACAATTAATGCCCCTAAGTCCTCTTCTTCCTACTCTTTCCTTCTTACCAAATACATTCTAAGGCAAAGTCATATGCTAGTAAAGATAGTAATTACATAGCAAAATTCGAGATAATCAATTTTTTGACATCAAAATAAAGCTGTAAAAATATTTTATTGATGACTTTACCAGCCAAAAACAACGAAAGAAAAGAGACATGTCATTACACTTGTTACCGACTTGTAGAGCTTGAGTAAAGTATATAAATTAAATATCAAATCTAATTGTCACTCACATTTAATCATAAAGTATATAAATTAAAAACAATTATGCATTACTAGTACCCTGAGTAAATATAATACATTTTGTACCTATCTATAACGATGATAACACCAACTAAACTTAAATGCAACATATCGAATGTAAATTGCACAAAAGTACAGGAAAAAAGTACAAGTGAGTAAAGAGAAGACTTTGTTATTAGCCAGAACTTTCTCCTTGGTCTATAATACAGGTTCCCAAAGGCCATAAATATAGGCAGAGAAGGATAATGTGAGAAAACTTAATAGATGTGAGTTATAACACAGTCAAATATGACCTTGATCTATAAAATGGACATTATTCAATAGCACTTACTGAAAGATTACACAATTATAATATGACCTTGATTATTTCTAGTGAACTGCCCTTATTCTCAATGGATCAAGGATAAAGTTGTGCAAAAATAAAAAAGTCATCCATAAAAATCTCGAGAGTCTTCTCCACCATATCAGTGAAAATAGACATCATACGTCGCTAAAAAATTGTTGGAGCATTACAAAGTCCGAATGGCTTTCTCCTGAAAGCAAAAGTTCCATAAGAGCAGGTAAAAGTTGTCTTCTCTTGATCCTCTAGTGCTATGGCAATCTAGTTGTAGTCTGAGTATTAATCCAAGAAACAGTAATATATTCCTTACCAGCTAATCTATTGAGTATTTGGTCAATGAACGCCAGTGGGGAATGATTTTTCCTTGTGGCCTTGTTGAGCTTCCTGTAGTCCATGCACACACCGTTCTTGTGAGAGTTAACTCATTATTATCATTAGCCACAACTGTTACACCTCTCTTTTTCGCCACATAAAAATCGGGGTTAACCCACCCAAGAACTATCTAAAATAAGGTAGATTATTTCTACTTCCCACCACTTAATTACATCTTTCTTCACAACTTCCTTCGTGAATAGGTTTAGTCTTCACTACTACTCTACAAAATTGCTGAAGGAATCGTCTAGTAGAATTTTATGAATGTAGATTGTAGGATTGATTCCCTTGATGTCTGTAATTATCTTTCCTATTAGCTCTTGCCCCGCACTCAAAGCTAAAGAAATAATCACCAGTAACATATTTGAATTACCTAAATAAGCATACTTCAAGTGGGAGAGTAGTGGTTTCAGTTCCAAAACTAGGGATTCTTTAACAGATGGTTTAGAAGGCTTGAAGTTCCTCTCTAATAATTAAAGAGATTCAAATTATTTTCTCAATCTAGCAAGTGACTGCTTTGTTTCCACCCATGGAACATAGCCATCTTCTTCTATTTCTTTCTCCTACTCGGCCTTTGTCAACATTGAGAACAGATTGTTGTCACAAGCTTTCTGGAATTCGATAATCACAAGCGAATCTAAGACATTGATGGCTGAACACTTTTCTATCTCATCCGAAAATTGTATAGCCTTGAACACATTGAAAGTGACCTACTCATCATCCACTTGCATTGTGAGCTCTCTTTTTTGCACATCAATCAACATCCTTCCAGTAGCAAGAAATGACCTGCCTAAGAATAAAGGTACCTCCTTGTTAACCTCTTAGTCTAATGTTAAAATCTACGAGGAATATGAACTCGTCCACACGAACTAAAACATCTTTAATTTTTCCTTCAGGATGAGTAAAAGATCTATCTGCAAGCTAAAGAATAATTGTAATTCGTCTTGCTTTCCTAATTCCTAGTTGTCTTAAAGATGATATGGGCATTAAGTTTATGTTTTCTCCTAGATCACATAAGACTTTCCCATAATAGGTATCACCAATGGGGCACGATATGGTAAAGCTTCCAAGATTTTTATATTTCCTGGGGAGTTTGCTTTGTAAGTTCGAACTGCATTCTTTTGTATATACCACTGTTTCAAACTCTCCCAATCTTTTTTTCTTGGAAAGGATGTCTTTTATGAACTTAACATACTTTGGCATTTGTTCTAAAGTTTCTATGAGTGGTATGTTGATATGCATCTGCTTCAAAACTTGCAAAAATTTGTTAAATTTGTTGTCTTGCTACTGCATGCGGAATTGTTTAGGAAAAGGCAATGGTGGTCTGTCGGTCTGCTTTTTTGGGTGGTTTCACTATAGTAATACTGTAGCAAATTTCTCTTTTTTAGCAGTATGCTTTGTTATATTTTCCACTTTATCTTCCTTCTCCTCTTCTCCATGAATTGAAGAGGGCTCTCTTTGTTGTTTAGGCTTTAAATCTGGCCTTTTTAGCTCTTTTTCACTCCTTAATATGATTGTTTTGCAATGTTTTTTACCGTCATGCCTTGGATTTTCTGTATCACTTAGTAAAGAACCTTAGCTATTTAAGGCATTAGCTAACTGCCCCATTTGATTCTCCAAGTTTTTGAGTAAAGTTGTTTGGCTTTGAATCATTGTTGACAAATTCTGAATTATAGTATCATTTTTCACTATATACTCCTTCAATAAAGCTTCAATAGAGTTTGATTGCTCTGCAAGTTATTGTGTCTGAAACTGTTACCACTACAGTAGATGCTGTTGGAAACCAGGTAGTTGAGCTGGTCTATTTGGAGTTATATACGTACTAGCTCCTTGATTGCTATATGAAAAATTAGGGTGCTACCTCCATCCCTGATTGTAAGTATTCAAAAATGGGTTGTTGTTTTTGTTGTAGTTCGCCACATAACCCATTGAAGTAGAATTAGATGGAAAGTTGTCAAATAAATGTCCTTCACCATAATAAACATAAGAAATTGCAACAGATTGCTTTGTATTTTCTCTAACGACCATATTCATAGATTTCAGAATATTGAATAATGATAAAACTTGAGCTATCCAGGCCATGACTGTAGCAACATTGTGGATTCTAGCCACATGCCTTTTTGTAGCAATTTTTTCAGTCAGCTATTGGTAATTGTTATTGGCCATCCGCTCCAAAATTTCATAGGAATCACTGTAGGACTTTGCAAGAATAACACCATTAGTCGAAGCATTCATTATTGTCTGAGTATTAGCATTGAGGCCATTACACAATATCTCCATTGGATTTAATGAGAGATCCCATGATGTGGGCACTTCCTTTGCAACTCCTTAAAGTGTTTCTATGCTTCATATAATGATTCTTCATCCAACTCCTGAAAAGAAATAATATCATTTCAGAGTTAAGCATTTTTTGTTGGTGGAAAATCTTTCATCAAAAATTTCTCTACCAAGTTATTTCAAGTGGCTACCAAATCTGGAGGTATTGAGTTCAACTATGCTCTTACTCTATCTTTCAAAGAATATGGAAATAATTTAAGCCCTGGAGTTTCATCCATGAGTCCTTGCAACTTAAACGAATCGTACACTTCTATGAATAACCGAAGGTGAAGATGGGGATACTCCATGCCTAGTCCACTGAACTGCCCCACAAGTTTGGAGCATTTAAAATGTTACTGGCTTCTGTTTAAACTTAGGTACTTGAATTTTGGGCCAGACAATACCTAGATTCAGTCCATTGAGTATAAGAATAACATACTCTCTGATGTCAACAAGATAGTAGTGAGTTGAGTATCCTCTCTACAGAGATTGGTTACCAAGTTGATTGTAAAAGCTAAACATCAACAAGAATTCTTAAGAAATGAACAATAAAAATTTGCAATGAAATAGTAATAATTAAAGCATGCAGACAGAAACATAACTAATGAACACAAAATAACACGATCTAATAAATTAATTAAAAATCATTAGTGAGATTAAGCTGGGATTACTGAATCATACTCGGTTACAAATCTAGTGAATGCTATAATAATACTATGGTCAAATCACTCTATTTAACTGAAAATTCAATCCGCACATAATAATCTTTTGAATTTATTATATTTAAATTTCTTCAAACTGGATTTAACATAATCCTATGCTGAACTAGTTTTCAAAACGTCATTTATACCATCAATTTTTATGGTTATGTACGGCAATAATATATTCTTATACCATTATTAATTCAATGATCTACTAAAGAGATACTTGAAAAATACATCATTCATGCTAGATCCAACTAAGATTAACGTTTTCAGAATTAATCCTAATTTAATTATCCTAAGTATTGATGGCCAAATAATAATAGGAATTAATAACTAAGCTCACTTGAATGAACAAAAAGAAAATATTGTAAGCATTAAAACAACATCTTAGTTATAATTACAACCTTGGATTTGTCATAATCCTAGCTAAAGAAAACTTAGCTCATGTTCTGGAGTTCAAAAATTAGTAATCTAAAGTATTCCATGGATTACTATTAAGTGTATTTTACACTTATCTTTACTACCCTTTTGAGCTTAAGAATTGCTCCTCTTTAAGCTCTTTTTACTTGTTTTATTATTTTTTATGCATATTTCTGATGAGAAGAGAATACTGACTTTTCAAGTATAACCGAGGCTAAATCAAAGTAATGGTGATCGATCACGAATGAAGACAGGAGAACAACGTCTCAGCAGTCTATAACAGTGCCATTAAATGAAAACTTGGTAGAATCGGGCATTACAATGCCAGAAGTTCCAGGAACTTGGCATTGCGGCGTTAGGAAGTAGTGCCATGGGATTAATAGCATGGTACCATGGCGCTATCTCCTGAGTATTGTGGCACCGCAGCACCGCAATCCAGTGTTACAACACCACCTGCTCAACCGCATTGGCGCCGCGGCACCATAAAACTCAAAACATATTGCTGAATTCCTAGATCGTGGTCGGTTGATTTCTTGTATTTAAACTCTCTTGAACTCATCTAAAAAGAGAAGGATAGGAGATGAAAACCCTAGTAGTCAAACAATTCTAAAGCTATTCCAAGGGAGAAAAACATCAAGGAGAGTATTCAAGAAGAAGAAATCAGATTAGAAGACTTTAAAAGAGTTTTTCCTTTCCTCTTATTCTTGTTTTCATTTACAAATAAATATGTATCTATCTTTGTATATCTCTTGTTATTCATATTATACAAACATGAGCTAAACTTAATTTCTAGAGATGCAAATGAATCTCTAATATAATCTAACTATTTTATTTTCCTCTATTATTCTTGATATCCATGGTTGAGTTTTGAGCCTAATACATCTATTTACATGGTCACTAAATAGATTTGCGTTGTAAAATCGATATGTACTTGGGAAGGGGAATGTAGGTTTAGATATAGAAAGAACAACATAAAATCACCTAGTGTAGGATGAGTTTATATAGGACAGAAATATATTTATGTGACTTGTGTAATCTTGTACGAGAATTACCGAACTTAACGAATCTAGTCAGTATATGTTAGGAGTAACATCAATTTGTCTAGATATTTTCACTTATGTCATAGAAAGGAATTTGTAAATACATTAGAATTCTAGGTTATCAATTCTAAATGGATAACTTTGTTGTAAGGAAAACTAGTACTTGGAGGAGTTAGAAGATAGATTGCATCTTAGGTTCCCTATTATTGATTTAAGAACTATCCTTGGTTGCTTAATTTTGGTTTCCATTCTTTCCTTTTATATTATTTTTAAATTTTGATTCTTGCATAAAACAATCAATTGTTGTTGTTTGGATAAATTAGAAGCCAGCTTTAGTTAGCACTTAGCATTTGTAAATCGTGTACTCCTCGTGGGATCGACATTCTCTTACACTCTATATTACTTGTTATGACCCTTATATTTATGGTTTAAGTATTATAAATAACCCAAAAATTACAAAAAAAAAATCAAGAAAAGAAAAAAAATAACAGTTTACGTACAAGAGAATAATTTCTTTGACGTGTTCGATAAAAAAAAAAATGCAAGGATTTTGTGGTATACCTCAAATTCTGGGAAGTGGAAGCTTTGTATACATATTATATGTCTGGTTTAATTAGATTATTACCTTGGAGATTTTTTTCGTGATCAGATTCTAGCAATGACGTAAATAGAAAATATGTGCTATTTGAATCATGGTAATGGTAGATAAAGCTAGATAGATCTGCCTGAATACATCAAAGTATGTATTAAGTTTAATTTAATGAGTTGAAATTTTCAGCACCTATAAATGTAGGTATGTATTTAACGTTTTTTTTTTCTTTTTGCCGATAAGAACATGAAAAAAAAAAAAATACAAAATCTAGCTCTCCTCTCGACTTTTTTTGTTCCACGATTTCTACTTTCTCTCATTCTCGAAAGCTCTCTCTCTTCTCCTACCAGAGGAAAGATGAATGATTCTAAAAAATCATGAAATAACACAGGGAACACAATAAGATAGTATTCCTGGAGAATGATACAAAATACAGGATAAAAAGAGTGAAAGCATGTGGAAAAGAATTTAAAAAGAATCCATGTAGAAGAATTCAAAGGTTCTCATGTGAATCAAACTATTTTTTTCTTTTTTCTTTTTTTTTCTTTCTCCTTTCTTCTAGGATGATCGTCCATCTTTTTTTTCCCTTTTGCATAGATCACGTGCTTCGTTTTTAAAAAATAATATTTGGAAAGGATGTAGGACATGCTGCGGTGTGGCATGGTACATAATATCGTAAATTGAGATTATTTATTTACTGTAAGATTAAATAAAAAAGTCCTCTTACCTATAGGAGAGTTTTTACCCTCTTATACTATAATTCTCCTATATAATTAATTAAATAATTTTTTTTAAAAAAACTTAAAAAGTAAGTTTAAAAATCTTTATTATTATTTTACTATATCATCCCTGTACTATCCACTATTTAATTTGACGTGGGACAGTTTCATAGAATATCTATCCGGAATTAGTTTTCCTATTGGTAAAAATGACGATTTCTTGTTGTGTGAGAAAAAACTTTATATTAATAATATATTATATTTTTATGTTTCAATATTCAAAATGGAATTCTAGAAAATATTAACAAACCCAGTTGGTAGGATTTGAATTTAATGCATCAATAATGGAGGCAAAAATTATATATAACTACCAATTAGGCAAAGTTTCATTTACGAGTGCTTAAAATCCAAACCAAACCAATTAAAATGACCAATTGAATTGCTAAAATTGGATTTCTAATTACAATTGAATTTGATTGGATGTATAATTTTAGATTTTAATTTAAATGGTTTGGTTGGCCGATTTCATTTTGAAAAATCCAATCAGAACCAAATCCATCCGATCTTTATTAGATGCATTAAAAGATTAATATTCAAGAATTATTGTACTTATAACTTGTGTATTTCTTAGTATAAACTTTACTCCAATAGATTAAATAACAAACATAACTTAGCTAAGTAATATTCTAATTTCATTTATTCAAAATTTACCGCAACTTCTTAGAAATATATTGGGAGAATGCCAACAATTTAAGACCCAAGAGTTTTATTATATAATATAAGTTGTGATTTTTCCTTTTTGTAGTTTGAAATATATACATTGGAATCTAACACTTTTTAACTTAACGGTATATACTATTTCTAAATTACTATTTATCAATTCTGAAAATTGGATATCACTTACCTGCTATCAGTTCTATACCAATTACGAATACCATTAGTTATCAACTTGTGGTTACAATTTTTGAAAATGTCATTTTTCTAAAAATTTTATAAAAGGTGATAATTTTATAAAAAAGAATGCGGTAATAGTTTTGAGAAATAACAGTTTACATAGTTTTTAACAGTCTTGGTTTTAGTAATAACTTAAAGTTAATATTTATATAGTTATATACATATATATATATATATCTATTTAAATAATGTTTTTTTTTTAAAAAAAAAACTAAAACTAAGTTCAAGAATCTCTATTATTAATTTACTATATCAAAAGTATAGACCATAAAAAAAAAAAATAAAACCGAAAATAAATACTACTTGAATAAATAAACACTCGCTCAAATTTTGCCTTTTTGTGGGAAATATTTTTAGGAGGTAAACCTTTGCCGACGCAAATTCAAGGACACGTTGACAAACAGTATTTGAAGATTTATTTAAAATTGTTTTGGGGCAATCCTCTGTCAATGCACAATCCACAACACGTCGACAAATGTATTGCAAATTTTTATCCAAAAAAATATATGCTCAAATTTTTCTTTTTGCGGAAATTTTTTTTTATGGGTAAACCTATGCCGATGCAAAATCTACAATGCACCAGGAAATATATTTCAATTTTTTTTAAGAATAAATACGCATTGAAAAGCTTTTTTGGAATAATCTTTTGCTGACGCAAAATCAATAATGCGTCGGGAAATATATTTCAATTTTTTTAAGAATAAATACGCATTGAAAAGCTTTTGGGGATAACCTTTTCCTGACACAAAATCAATAATGCGTCGTAAAATGTATTTCAAATTTTTATCAAAAATAAACACGCCCAAAATTCTCTTATTTTGGAGAAAGTTTTTTGGGGCAATATTTCACCGACGTAAATTACCGATGTTACTGGTACATTTACCGACGCATAGTCCATCAGGAAATGTAACTTTTGTTGAATTTTTTTTAAGGCACTATTCTGACACATAGATATTTGATATGTCAGTAAATCATACTTTTACAGATGTATTATTTTAATTGCATTGGCAAATGCAATGTTTCTTGTAGTGAGATATATAGCCTAATGGATCCAAATAGCCTTAGCTGTAATGGACTAACTACTCACAACTATAATTAACTCTTAATCATGATATAGTCTTGTCAATTAATATTTAGCACTTCACTATAGACCTCTACTATACTCTTAGACTAGATATCATTTATTTTCAGTAAACTGATTAACACTTTAATTAGCTTGATTTATTTATCATATAACATACTTGCAAAAATAATCTCAATGCAATGTTGTCCTAGTGAATTAAAATTACTATATTACTCTTCTAGTATATATATATGCTTGAGTTGCCATTTTTTATCTAATGGATGATAGTTTATTACAATATTTGTATCTATCTACCTATAAAACACAATTAAATTCACAAAATGAATACCAAGTGAATTCACAAAATGAATATCTTATGTCTGTTTTTTATCATCCATGTACTTGAAAAACATCTTAGTTACATTATATGTATGGTGTCCAAAATCATGAAGGATTTTTTTTCCGATTTATAAATCTTATATTCCATGACATCATTGTTGAACCAATGAATTAGAACTAGTCTCTTAGTAAGTAAAAAATAAATCAGACTTGCAAAAGCAAATTCAATAATCACTAGGATTAAGATAATCTTATAATAGTATTGTTAAGTTAGTAGAAAGTAGAATATTGAGTTATGATATGTGATCTTAGATTCTTTTTCAATCCGTCATTTTCAATTCAATTATAACTTTCTTATAACGTTAGTATATTTATCTCCAAAGTCAAATTTCGATGATCAGAGACTTCATCCGTCACAATGAAGTAGACATTACTACAATATATGGTACAATAAAGCATTTAATCTCCATTGCCTAATAATAACTCTTCATTCAGATATAATGAAATAAAAAAGGAAGTCTCTCACATGTAAACTCTATGTACGAACAATTCTTAGTTATTTATTATAAGTCATGAAAATATTTGAATGCGGTGTCTCTGGATATAATACATAATTCAATAAAATTAAATCGATAACACTTTAATTCATTAAACATAGTTCAAAATGTCTCATAAATAAACTATTTTAAAGGGCGTATTCCCAATATTAAAGCTCCATGTTAAGAGAGATCGGCTGGAAAACTAACCAAAAACGAGGAAAAAACCCAAGGTTTTCCTTTTAGGTGCTGCGGATTTTAAACATGGCTAATACACCCTGGTTGTGCAACGCGTGCTCTAAACGTGACATGTGGCACTCAGTTCTAACGAAATTCAGAAAAAGTAAAAAGAAAAAAAAAAACAAAAATGACTTAGAGAATTACCAAATGTTAAGATTGAGGATCTAAATACTACTAGAAAAAGTAAGTACTTAATAGATGATCTATCTGGTAAAGATTGGAGACGCCGGGTGATATTAACTAAAAATTGAAACTAATTTCTTATACACGTCCGAATGAATATCTAAATCTTGCATCTACGTTATCTTTTTAGATTGATATATTAGTGTTTACTCTTTCAGAGATTCGTGTTAGTTGAATTAAAATTAAATTTAGTTAATATTAGAGTGAAAAACCACATACTGATTAACATATTTTTAGCCTTGTGGTTCTTAATTCATCTCTCACAGCAAAAAAGAAAAACAAAATCTCAATGTTCTTGTTAAAATTACTTTGATCTACATCATTATCTTGAAGAAAGCAATATAAAGAGAGGTAGAAGAAAACGAATAGGTATAGCTTTAAATACTAACTAATTACAAGTATTAAATTAGTAGGAAAGAAATTTTGAAAATTTATCAATTAATTTTAATTTCGGAACTAATGAAGATTTAAAAGCAGTGAGAAAACAAATTTTTTATTTTAAAAGTTCATGAAAGGTCTCTTTAGAAATTGGGGGGAAAAGAAAAATTAAAAAGAGGTGGCAGTGAAAGGAAAAATGGTGGCTATCTATATTTCTGTACGCAGGCAACTGAGAAAAACTTAATTTCAAAATGCTGTTATCTTTTAATTTGAAAAATTAGGTGTATTTTAAAATGACACTAAAACAGCTTAGTTATTTTTAAACTTTTATTTTGTAGGTGAACTTTTATTTTGAAGTAATTAATGAACGTAGTTGTAAAATTCAAATTTTTGTAAGGCTAATTAAGTAATTTTACTTCGAGGACAATTTAGAAATTTTGTATTTTTAGATTAATTAAATAAAATTTTGAAATAAATTTGGTGTTGAATCTAGACAAGATAAAGTCTAAGTGCATTTAGGGCAAAAGTGAAAAAGAAATTTTAAATCGGGGACAAAAGTATAATTAAGGAGGGACTAAAGTGAAAGAATCTTTTTAAAATTGTGGCCAAAGTAGAATTTCAGAAACTTTTTTTCAGTCGAATCAGATTGTGTCACATGTCCCATTGCTACAGTTTTCGAAAATTGCATAAATTCCCCCATTTCTTCTTTCTTCTCCACGGAAGTCCTCCGAAGCCACTCTCTGCCACTGTTCACCCGAGGCTCCTCCGACCACCGTATCGCCTGACGCGCCGCCCCGCATCCTTGCCCAACCGTCGATGAAGCCACGCCCGGTGTCGCCAACCTGTTCCTCTGTGCCTCACTGAAGAAATCGCAGCCCGAAGCGATCGCCTGCCGATCGGTTTTTCGCTCGCCGTTTCCTCCTCCGATGTCTGATCACCTCACCACCACCACCGAGACTCCGTTTGAAAAGTTAACTTTTCAAGTGAACGTGACGAGATTCGAAAACAACTATCCAAATAACCCAGTGATCAATTGAGGATATTTCTAGCGACGTTAGCTCAGTATAATTACTATTTCGAGGTAGGGGATTCAATTTCTTTATTTTCTATTATTTTTATTAAAAATGAAATTTTGTGATTTTATTAAATTGAATTATTTGAATAGTTATTTTAATGAACTATGGATTTGTGAAATATTGTGGACTGCTCTAGATATTTTTACATATAATTTTGTACAAATTTTTATATCTGGGATTTGATAAAACCATAGAAACTGTACTTTTGAATTTTTAAGTACAAAGTGATTTTTAATTAAAATCAGAGCATGTCTAGAATGTTAAACCACTGTATGGTTATTTAAGACTCTATATATTGCACATTTCATATGATCATGCATGAAAGTCGTCTTAGGCATCACGGTGTTGTAGTAGACAGACTAGTACACCTATCTTCGATGAGAGCCCGTAAACTCGTACGAGATTTGTTTTCTGGCTATCTACATTTAGTAGGCGTAGGCATTCGGTGCCCCTCCGGTTCGGTAGGATTAGATACATGGGTGTCCCTCCAGTTTCCAAAGATAGATGTCAGGTAGAGAGCACTCAATACATGTAGTATAATTTGCTCTAGTCGTGATAAAAAGATGAGAGCTCATGTGATATGTTGATTTATGTGATGTGCATTATGCTTATTTTAATTGAGACTTATATATGTTTTGACCTGGATATTTGGTTTTGGGTTTTAGCATGGTTTTCTGTAATAAGTTTAAATCCTTAATATTTATAGAAATACTTTCTAGTACTACTAACGATGCTGATATTTTGAGATTTATAAAGGATTTTCCCAGAAAGTGAAATTGGGTAACCTACTGGGCTTTTTATGCTCACCCTCCCTACTTTCTCCACAGGTAGTGTCCAGTGTGATATTGACAATCAATAAACGGAATAAGAAGTTATCTTTTATTCGTAGTTTGAGACTTAGTAATACTAGGAGTGTGAATACAAGACTCGTGTTTAAGTCTTGTTAAATATATAGATATTACTAGCATTTATGTTAAGTTTGTTACTTTGAAAATGTCTGTAACTATATATGTCATACTAGCTTGATGTTGAGGTGTGAATGATGATGCTCAGTTTATATTTAAAATTTGGTTTTTCTTGTAATTTTTCAGTTCGTGTTTATTGGTGACTATAAATTGTGGGATAGGTCTACTCGTTGGAATTCCCTATATCAAAAAAAAAAAACTAAGGAATTTTCATTCTAGAGAAATTCCCCTTCTGCCACTACTCCGGAGTTTCGGTCGTGACAGAAATTGTGGTATAAGAGCTTTGAGTTTTAAATACCTCGGACATAGCACCATTAGACTAGATTAAAATTGTTTTTATGACAATAGGTATCATTACCTTAATAATAGTTTGGTATATCATTTCAGACTTTCAAAGATGCCTCCTAGGAGAGCTCCGAGGCACCAACCTGGTGCCGAGCCCCTTCTAGTTCCACAAGATTTTAGCCAATTTTTCGAAGCTATGTGTCATGCTTTCTTTGAGATGCAAGGTCCTAACCTTCAGCCTCAATCTCAACCACAGTAAAAGCGTCAACCTGATCAGGCTGACCATCTTCAGAAGTTTATGCACCTTCAGCCTAGACAGTATGATGGAACCCCAGGCCCATTAGTTGCCAATGCATGGTTGTGTGAGATGACATGACACTTTCAGACCCTGGGTACTCCTAGAGAGTTTTGGGCTGTGTTTGCTATCTCTCGCTTGATTGGCAATGTTATCTATTGGTGGGAGACAATTGAGGTTATGCAAAACATAGAAGGCGTAACTTGGGAAGAACTTGAGAGACTCTTCAAAGCGCATTATGCAAACGATGATCAACAAGCTGAAGTGGTTAGTTGTTTTGAGAGACTTACTCAAGGGAATAGAATAGTAAACCAATACGTGATGGAATTCACAGATCTGGCAAGCCTTACCTTTAGCCCAGCAGTGAGTGACACTTACCAAATTGCGAAGTTCAAGAATGGATTGAATCGAAATATCTACAATTGTATTGCTATTCACTCGTTTGCCACTCTTTCTGAAGTAATGTTAGCTGCCTAATGAGCTGAAGCCATAGAAAATGAGCAAGGTGCAAGAAGAAATAAAAGCAACGAGAAAAAAGTTAACAAGAGGAAACAAAGACAATGGTCTGCTCAAGTTTCACCTCACAACGGAAGCTATACTAGCAGTGGTTTAGCAGGTAAAAAGAGGTTCAGTCCCTATACGTGTTACCACTTTGGTCAGTAGGGCCATAAGAGGAATGAGTGCCCAAAACATCTGGAAGTTATTCTGGTTCAGCACCTCTTCAGAACACTCAAGCTAGGTCACAGCAATCTCAGGGTATTTCCAAGGCTTTTTCCTCTTCACCACCTTAACAACACCAATACCGCTCCCAGGATTATACTCAAAATTTTCAGACTCCTCAGGCTTTAGGGAGTCAAAGAGGGCATGGATATGGTAACAGTGGTTCGGGATCTAGCAACAGTCGTCCTAGATAAGGAAGAGGCAATAAGGGAAAGGAAAAAGTCACTGGCCAAGCTTATGCAATTTCTAGAATTGATGGTACCAATGAACACACTGGCCGAGGTGTTGTTGACGGTATAGTTCTTATTTCATATTCTTGGGCACGTGTTTTGTTTGAAACTGGTGCATCTCATTCTTTCATATCCTTATTGTTTGTTCAAATTTTGGAGTTAGAATTTTCTGAGTTGGATTATGCCTTGACCTTGGGAACATTTTTGTGTGGTGTATCTGATGTGTCTAGTGTGTGTAAATCTTGTTGTGTCGTGATTGATAGTTAAGAATTACTTGCTAATTTAATTATATTACCAATGAAACAATACGATGTAATACTCGGTATGAATTGATTATCCAAGTATCAAGCTATTGTCGATTATTATGATAAATGAGTGACTCTTTTTCTGGATGATAGATGACCCATAATGTATCAAGCCCAAATGAATTCATTGAAACCAAGTCCTATTCTTAAAGCCTATTTGGGTGGTAGGAAGAAATTTGAGTGTTATGGAAACTTGTTTGCCATTAATAACGAAGTGAGAACTAATGATCAGGACCTATGGATTCCGGTGGTGAGTGAATATCCAGAGGTATTTCCTGAGGATTTACCAGGGCTTCCACCAAATAGGGAGATCGAGTTCTGTATTGACCTTGTTCCTAGAGCTCAACCAGTTTCTATTCCAGCCTACCACATGGCTCCTACAATGATCAACGAATTGAGGGAACAATTGGATGATTTGATATCCAAGGGTTTCATTCGAAGTAGTACTTCTTCTTGGGATGCTCCTTTTTTGTTTGCCAAGAAAGCTGACGGTACTTTAAGGCTTTGTGTGGACTACATGAAGTTAAATCAACTAACAATCAAGAACAAGTATCCATTGCCAAGGATTGACGAGCTATTTGATCAACTTGGTGGATCAAGATTTTTCTCTAAGATTGACTTGAGGTCAAGATACCACCAGTTGAAGATAAGAGAGGAAGATATACCGAAAACAGCATTTAGAACTCATTATGGTCACTTTGAGTTTCTGGTAATGCCTTTTGGTTTGACGAATACGCCTGCGACTTTTATGGACCTCATGAATTGGATTTTCAGGCTATACTTGGATCATTTTGTAGTTGTTTTTATTGATGATATCCTGATGTATTCTAAGACTCAGGAAAATCATGCCGAACATCTGAGGATAGTGCTTGAAGTTTTGAGAAGTCAACAATTATATGCCAAAAGATCAAAATGTGACTTCTGGATGTCAGAAGTTAAATTCTTGGGGTATGTAATTTCTCAAGAAGGTATCTCAGTCGATCCTACTAACGTAGAAGCTGTTCTAAAGTGGGAAAGACCAAAGAATGTGACAGAGATATGAAGCTTCCTCAGTTTAGCAGGCTATTACCGTCGTTTTGTCTAGAATTTCTCAAGGATTACATTACCATTGACAATGTTGACCAGGAAGGATGTCAAGTTCATTTGGGATAGTGATTGTGAAGAAACTTTCAGGAAATTGAAGCACAGTTTGACAACTGTACCTGTTCTTATAGTTCCTGAGAGTAATGAACCTTATGTGGTGTATACTGATGCTTCTAAGATGGGATTGGGATGTGTTTTGATGCAAAATGGCCAAGTTGTAGCGTATGCTTCTCATCAGTTAAAGCCACATGAGAGGAACTATCCTACTCATGACCTAGAACTTGCAGCAATAATTTTCACACTCAAAATATGGAGGTGTTATCTGTATAGTGCGAAACTTGAAATATTCTTTGACCATAAGAGTTTGAAATATCTCTTTATCTAACGGGATCTGAATTTGAGACAACAAAAATAGGTTGAGTATATGGAAGATTATGACTTCGAACTACAATACCATCCCGTCAAGGCCAATGTTGAAGCTGATGCCTTGAGTAGAAAACTGCTTAGCTCTTTAGTGGCACTTATATTTCAAGATTGGAAGAACTCATTGGTAATTGGTGATTATAACTTGTAGTACTTCGAGTCTGGAAACGATGCTTACCTCAGTAATGTCGTTACCATAATTGCACTTCTCCGTACTGTGCAGCAAAGTCAATGGCAAGACCAAGAGTTGAGAATGATCTGGAATCAACTCAAAAGTGGTGAATAATTAGAAGGTTGGAGTACAAATAGAGAAGAATTTGTGCTTTTTAAAGGCAAGCTAGTAGTAGCTAATGATCCTCATCTTAGAGAGACCATTCTCACTGAAGCTCATAAGTCCAAGTTTGCAGTATATCTTGATAGCACCAAGATGTATCATGATCTAAAGAGACAGTATTGGTGGAAAAGTATGAAACATGATGTAGCTACTTTTGTGGCTAAATGCATGATATGTTAGCAAGTTAAAGCTGAACACCAGAGACCAGCTGGACTGCTACAGCCTTTACCCATACCAGAGTGGAAGTGGGATAAAATCACCATAGACTTTGCAATGGGTTTCCTACGACCCAAAGAAAGAACGACACAGTTTGGGTGATTATTGACTGTATGACGAAAACTGCTCATTTCATATCGATCAGATCTGATTTTTCACTCAACAAGCTTAGTCGTCTCTACATTGACAATATTGTTCGATTACATGGAGTGCCATCAAGCATAGTTTCGAATAGAGACCCAAGATTTGCTTCTAAGTTTTGGAGAGCTTTACAGAGAGCCTTAGGAATAGAACTAAATCTCAGTACTACTCATCATCCTCAGATAGATGGTCAATCTGAGAGGACTATTCAAATTCTAGAAGACATGCTTCGCTCTTGTGTACTAAATTTTGGTGGAAGCTGGGATGATCACCTGTCATTGGTGGAGTTTTCTTACAACAACAGCTACCAAACCAGTCTTGGCATGGCTCTATATGAGGTATTATATGAGAGACCATATAGATCACCCTTGTGTTAGGCAGAGGAGCTTGTCATTCTTGAGCCAGAACTGATATAAGAGACTACTGAGAAAATTAACAAGATTTGACAAAGACTCAAAGTCATGCAAAGTCGACAGAAAAGCTATACGAACCCAAAGAGACATGAAGTAGAGTTCAAAGTTGGTGATCAAGTATTCTTGAAAGTGAAGCCAAGGCATGGGATCACTAGATTTGGGCTTAAAGGCAAATTGGCTCCAAGATATATTGGACCATTTGAGATTACTTCTAGAATTAAACCTGTAGCGTATCGCTTGGAATTGCCACCACAATTGGGCCGAGTGCACAATGTTTTTTATGTCTCGAGGCTCAAAAAATATGTGCCTAATCCATCTCATGTCATTCAGTATGTGGAAGTACCATTACAAGAGGATGTGACATATGAGGAATAATCAGTTCAAATACTGGAGAGAGAGCTCAAAGTGCTTCGAAATAGGGAGATACCACTTGTCAAGGTTCTTTGGCAACACCATAAAGAAGACGAAGCCACTTGAGAGCTAGAAGCAGAAATGTATGAAAAATATCCTCACCTATTTAATTTCCAACTTGAAGTTGAACTTTGACCCTTGTATCCGAATTTCGGGACGAAATTCCTTTAAGGGGGAGAGGATGTAAAATCCAAATTTTTGTAAGGGTAATTAAATAATTTTACTTCGAGGACAATTTGATAATTTTGTATTTTTGGATTAATTAAATAAAACTGTGAAATAAATTTGGAGTTGAATCTAGACAAGATAAAGTCTACGTGCATTTGGGGCAAAAGTGAAAAAGAAATTTCAAATCGGGGACAAAAGTATAATTAAGGAGGGACTAAAGTGAAAGAATCTTTTTAAAGTTATGGCCAAAGTGGAATTTTAGAAATTTTTTTTCGGTCGATTCAGACTATGCCACGTGTCTCATTGCTACAATTTTTGAAAATTACATAAAACCCCTCATTTCTTCTTTCTCCACGGAAGTCCCCTGAAGCTGCTCTCTGCCACCGTGCCATCCAACGCACTGCCCCGTATCCCTGCCCAGCCACCGACGAAGCCACGCCCGGTGTCACCATCCTATTCCGCAGCGCCTCACCGGAGAAATCGCAGCCCGAAACCACCGCCTAGCGATCGGTTTTTCGCTCGTCGTTTCCTCTTCCGACGTCCGATCACCTCACTACCACCACCATTGGACTCGTCTCAACTCCAGCTTTCATTTCCGACCACTCTCAACCTCCAACTCAGCTCCGGTGAGAAGTTGACTACTGTAGTAATTTTATAATATTTAATTTTTGTGATATTTTCGTAATTATTCAGAATTGAGTTATTTTTCCTAAGAAAATTTTACCACGTGATGGAGGAGTAAAAAAACATTAGTTTCATGATTTTGAAGTGTTAAAACAATAACCAGAAGATCATTAATTATCAGAATAGAAATGTGGTGTTTTTCTAAATATTTTCAAAATGTGGTATTTTTATAATTTTTAATTTTGAGCCCATTTAGTATTCGTGACCTTGAAACTGAGTTCTGACTTCAAATTTGGACTCATTGAGGTCGGGACATGAAGTTTGATATAAAATACCACTATTTTCCGAAGTGGCACGAAAATCGAGAAAAAAGCTCGTAATTGCACAATTTTGCGTGCCACGGGCCGGTTCCATATCGGGACCTGTTTTCGACGAACTTTGTAACTAAACTAATGTTTTTGGGTGTTCTGAATTCAGTTGTGACCTCTGTTTCTCCATCCAAGACTCCGTTTGAAAAGTCAACTTTTTAAGTGAACGTGACGAGATTCGAAAACAACTATCCGAACAACCTGGTGATCAATTGAGGATATTTATAGCGTCGTTAGCTCAGCATAATTACTATTTCGAGGTAGGGGATTCAATTTCCTTGTTTTCTATTATTTTCCTTAAAAATGAAATTTTGTGATTTTATTAAATTGAATTATTTGAATAGTTATTTTAATGAATTATGGATTTGTGAAACATTGTGGACTGCTCTAGATATTTTTACATATAATTTTGTACAAGTTTTTATATTTTGGATTTAGTAAAATCATAGAAACTGTACTTTTGGATTTTTAAATACAAAGTGGTTTTTAATTAAAAATAAGAACATATCTAGAATGTTAAACCATTGTATAGTTATTTGAGACTCTATATATTGCACATTTCATATGATCATGCATGAGAGTCGTCTTAGGCGTCACGGTATTGTAGTAGGCGGATTAGTACATCCGCCTTCAGTGAGAGCCAGTAAACTCGCGTGGGGTTTGTTTTCTGACTATTTCCATTCGATAGGCATAGGCATTCGGTGCCCTTCCAGTTCGATAGGATTAGACACATGGGTGTCCCTTCAGTTTCCAGAGTTAGATGTTAGGTAGAGAACACTTAATACATATAGTATAAGTTGCTCTAGTCGTGATGAGAGGATGAGAGCTCATGTGATGTGTTCATTTATGTGATGTGTATTATACTTATTTTAATTGAGACTTTATATGTTTTGACCTAGATATCTAGTTTTGGTTTTTGGTATGGTTTTCTATAAATAGTTTAAATCCTTAATATTTATAGAAATGTTTTCTAGTACTACTAACAATGCAGATGTTTTGAGATTTATAAAGGATTTTCCCAAAAAGGGAAATTGGGTAACCTACTGGGCTTTTTATGCTCACCCTCCCTACTTTCTCCATAGGTGGTGTCCAGTGTGACATTGACGGTCAACAAGCGGAATAAAAAGTTATCTTTTATTCGTAGTTTGAGACTTGGTAATACTAGGAATATGAATACAAGACTTGTGTTTAAGTCTTGTTAAATATATGGATATTGCTAGCACTTATGTTAAGTGTGTTACTTTGAAAATATCTGTAACTATATATGCCATATTAGTTTGATGTTAAGATGTGAACGATGATGCTCAGTTTATATTTGAAATTCGGTTTTTCTTTTAATTTTTCAGTCTGTATTTATTGGTGACTATGAACTGTGGGATAGGTCCACTGGTTGGAATTCCCTATATCAAAAAAAAAAAAAAAAACTAAAGAATTTCGATTCTAGTGAAATTCCCCTTCTGCCACTACTCCGGGGTTTGGATCATGACAGTAGTAGAGTAGCATTTCTGAATATGATGTTGTTACATTTCTTTTCCCAAAAGGGAACAATGTCGTAGCATTTTGATATAATTCAAAAAGGCATAATTTCCAAGCATTTCAAATGTAACTGAAACTACTAGTAACATATGTCACTTATGACAAACGTCGTTAATTCAATAAACTTCAAAACGAAAATGTATCCTTGTTATATTTTTAATTAACACAAATTTAGACTATTGTTTTAGTGATTGTACATACCAGGTTATTTGTCAGGAATGGGCATTACTGGTGGGATATTACAGCGGATAAATTCCACAAATTTTTTTCCTGCACAATTTCTAAAGAGTTTAGTTGATCGTCCTAATTTCATATTTAAATTTCTGAAATATATTCGACAAACTTCTCGAGCATAATTATTGCAATGTGCGTATCGTTCTCTAGGATTTGGTGAAAAGGCAACATGGTCATTATTTGTTTGGGCACAGGGAACAATTAGAGAAGATGAAGATGAAGAGAAAGGAAGGAAAGCACACATAATGATCATACATATTTTATCCATTTCTTCTCCTTTATCTTTTTCAGTTTGTTCTTATGGGAAGTTCAATTACGACGTTTTATAGTACAAGCAATTAATAAGTAACCATAATTTAATGATTAAGTACATGCGTAGTGGCTTTTTTTTGCTTTTTTTTTTTTTCTTTTTTGGTCTTTTAAGCATATTAATAAAAAGCTAGACATATTAGTTTAAAAGTATATAAGCTAGAGAATCCCATTGAACCTTCCAAAAGAAAAAACAAAAAACCCATTGAATTCCTTCTTATTTGATCCAAGAGGCTCTTACCATTTATTATAGTCTAGCAACAAGATTAAATCAGTGGTTTTATATATTTTTTTAATTTTGCATGCCTGAATTTTCGCATGTACATGGAACTTAAGGATTCTTGGTTTAATTCTTTTCATCGATATGTAAAAGAAGTTATGCCCGGTATCCCCAGCAAGGTGTGGTAAATTAATTCATCATTTTCAATAAATGGGTAACATACATCGAATCACCTTTGAATTAACAAATGCAAAAAGTGGTAGGAATAAATCAAACAATACATGATTTATAACCTTGATTTTGTTGAGGGCTTGAAGATTGATCCTTAATCGGAAACTAATTATCGTAACTTGATTCCTTGATGGATTTTGAGTATTTTCTACAACCAAAGTTTTGAGGTGTTTTAATAGAATTTTTCATTTTTTGGCAAAGACAGAGGCTACAAAAGATGAGTACATCTTTTCTTTAGTTATGGAGATCATGACCTCCTAACTATGGGTGGACAACCCAACTAAGGTATCTATCAACCATAATTGGATATCTAATTAGTATTCATATTTTGATTTATATCCAATAGAATCCTTACTATCCTGTTAGATGAAGGACAGTTTGATATCTTTAGTGATACATCGAAGTTGGGACTAAGAGCAGTATTAATGCAAAATAGCAAAGTCGTGGCATATGGTTCTCGACAACTCAAGGAGCACAAGAAGAACTACCCAACCCATGATCTTGAATTTGCTGCTGTAGTTTTCACCCTCAAACTTTGGCGACACTATTTGTACGGGATTCAATACAGAATTTACATTAATCATAAAAGCCTAAATTATATATTCACTCAGAAAGAGTTGAACATGAAGCAGCATAGGTGGCTGGAGTTGGTTAAGGATTATAATTGTGAAATCCTATACTATTCAGGTAAGGCAAATAAGGTCGCAGACGCACTAAGTAGGAAAATAACTACAACGTTGATGTCAATAAAAGCCTTACCTGAGCCTTTACAAGAAGATATTAACAGTGTCGGCTTAGAGTGAATAGTAGGAAAATTGACAATTTTAACTCTCAAACCAAACATTCTTGAGAACATGGAGGAAGCTCAGGAGCTCAATCCAGCCTTTGTACAAATTAGAGAAGATATTACAGAGGGTAGATAGTCAAAATTCAACATCTCTTCTGATGGAATCCTCAAGTTAAATGGTAGACTGTGCATGCCACACGATATAGAAATAAGGAATCAAATCCTTTCCGAAGCACATGAAACCCCTTATTCTGTCCACCCTGTTACAACAAAGATGAATAACGATCTCAAAAAGTACTTTTGGTGGAATGGAATGAAAAATGATGTGGTAAAGTACGTGCAGAGATGTTTGACTTGTCAGAAAGTCAAGGCTGAATACAAGAGACTTGTTGAGGAGTTACAATCAATTGAAATTCCTAAGTGGAAATAGGAGAAAATTGCCATAGATTTTATGGTTGTGATACCCAAAATACATGAAGGATACAACGCAATATGGGTGATTGTGGATCAATTGACTAAATCAGCACATTTTCTACCAATAAAAATCACTTATTCATTGGAAAATTTGGCTGAATTATATGTGACTAAGGTAGTCAGACTACATGGAATACCACAATTGATCATTTCTGACCACGACAGTCGATTTACTTCTACTTTTTGGAGAAAGGTTCAAAAAGCTTTATGAACAAAGCTACTTTTTAGCATGGTTTTTAATCCGTAAACAGACGAGCAGTCGGAACGAACCATTAAAACTCTAGAAGATATGCTCAGGGCTTGTGTGATAGACTTTAAAAGAGCATAGAACAAGAAGCTTCCATTGATAGAATTCTCTTATAATAATAGCTATCAGACTTCTATCAAGGCAACACCTTATGAAGCGCTTTATGGTAGGAGATGTATATCTCCAATCCATTGGTATGAACCTGAGGAGAAGCATTTAGAGACCACCAACTTCATAAGGGAGACCACTGAAGCGGTATAGAAAATCAGGAAAAGGATAAAAATTGCCCAAAGTCGACAAAAAAACTATGCTGATAAGCGGAGAATACCATTGGAATTTCAAGTAGGAAACGTAGTTTTTCTTAAAGTTGCACCAATGAAAGGTGTAATGAGGTTCGGGAAGAAGGAAAAATTGAGTCTGAGATATCTTGGACCATTCGACATCCTCGAACGAGTGGGAAAAGAAGCATATAGATTGGCTCTATCACCAGAATTGGCTAATGTATATAATGTCTTTCATATATCTATACTGAAAAAGTATGTCCTGGACCCTTCACATGTATATAATTATGAACCCATCAAGATTCATGAAGAGTAAACTTACGAAGAGAAACCAGTCAAAATATTAGCACGTAAAGAGAAAACATTATGAAGCACGACAATACCCCTGGTTAAGGTATTGTGGTGTAATCACAAAATTGAAGAGACCACATGGGAATGAAAAGAAGAGATGAAGAAAAAGAACCCACACCTATTCTAATTTTCGAGAACGAAAATTCATAAGTAGGGGAGATTGTAAAACCCGAGAAAATCCTAGACTTAAAAAAATTATTTTAATAATTTTTTATCATGAACTTTTAATATTAGTGTATTCTCTTGAAGAATGAATTTATCATGTTGATTTTCTTGTCTAAAATTTTATTTTGTATATTTCATTTCTTTGATCATAGAAATTGAGTAGTTATACACTAATGAATTTCATAAATATATTGCAGTGAGATACACACAAGAAAGCCAAGTTGAACTATGTACCTCTAAATTATTTTTCAACATATATGGCTATTGTTGTTAATATGAAATAAGCCTAGTTAATTATGTTTACTATTAGGCCTTAAATTGTTTGAGTTTAATAATCATTTATTTTGGTCCAATAGGTAATAGGAAAGTCCAAATTTGAAATTATTAGTATTCTTATTTGTAATTATCATTGAGTTTTAATTTTTTAACCCAATATCATTTATCTTGGCCCAATAGGTAATAGGAGAGTCCAAATTTAAGTAAATATTTCAAGCCCAAGTAATAAGTTAAATAGTCACAAGTAAGAAAGGGAAAAAAAAAAAAAAATATATATATATATA
>JXTB01000076.1:299453-334453 GCA_002914805.1 Parasponia andersonii
TTAATGATGTGCTTTTAAAATTTTGAGTTTGTTTGATTTATAAAACACTCCCGAAAATTCAATCATTCTCGTTTAGTCGTATCTTTAACAATTTTATTACAAATTCTAAATTGGAAAAACAAATAGTGATAAATATTGTTCATAAATTTTAAACCATGATCTTTAGATTTTGGTCTATTTCATATGAATTCATGTAAATTTTTAGAATGAATAGAATTATAGACTAGAATATGAAATTCCTTAACTACGCATTACGCACCAAAATTCTACAATTTTAATATGAAACATTATTTTACGATTTATGTTGTGAATATTTTCAAATACGTAAAAGTAGTTTCATATTACCAATGATAGCATATGTTGACATATAAAATGAATATTGATGCATGAATAACAAATAAAAAGGATAAAGAAGAGGCACGTGGTTGCAACAAGATTAAGTATATGGTATTTCACTGCAAGCACGAAGAATATTTTCTAAAGACTTAAGGTAAGTACAATCTCACCTATAATATGGATAATTTTAAAAGTATATTTTGCTTGAAATAAAAGTATTTGAGATAATTAAATGTGATATTTTTCTAAGGCAAGATATGTTTGTTTGGCTTGTATATATACCTATAAAAATACATCCCTCTTATGATAATAAGATGAGAGAAATTTACTTTACAATATTATTCATAACTTGATAAATATACTTCAATTAAAGGGAGTATCAAGAATATGAAATATAAGTTTTGGTTTGAAGTATGATACAACCATTTATTTTAAAGAGGAGACTAAGTAAAAGATAAAAATATAAAGGTGTCGTATCAACCTCCATAGATGAGGATTTCTAAGGAAATATAAGACCAACCTCCACTAAGTGAGGATTCCTGATGAAAATATGTTAAATTTATGATCGTTATTGTTTCAGTTAGGTCGTTTCCCTGATTCCCAGTCAGTAAGTGCGCACTTGGTATGTACACAAGAGCCCATAAAAAAGATAAAAGATTTTACAATAATATAAGTGATAAAAGAGTACTTCATAAAATAAAGTTGAACTATTACACAAGGACGCAAAGAACTATTACATAAGGACGCAAAAATTAAACTTTCATAAAATATTATTTATATGAAATATTTTATGAGATGAATTATACTTACTGAGTGAAAGCTCACGTAGTGTAAATGTCCATGTTGTAGGTACCAAAGGCAAGCAACTTTTGTTTTGAATGATGGGTTGACTAAAATTGAGGCGGAGATGGATACGAGATATAGGCTTTGGGATATCATCACTATAAATTTCTGTACAAGTTGTCTTCTCTTTAAACAATACAATTTATTTAAATATGTAAGAATAAGTCATATATTTCTTTAAGTTAATAACGAGATGAAATGTTTAAGTATGAAATCTAAATTTTAAGTTTAATTATGCCTCTAAAATAAAGTAATCATTTTGCTATATATAATATGACTAATTTTATCTAAATATCCCTTTATAGAATACCATATATATATTATCTTGAAGTATATTTTTAATAATTAAAGATTTTTAAATAATTATGTTGTTTTATTATCTAATATATTGATTTAAATAAATATAAGACTAAATAAGCTTTGTCAAAAAGACTTAAACCATCTAAGGAGAGCTTGAGATTTAAGAAGTCCACTTGTGACCCCTCTCCTCCCCTGGAAGCCTTTTTAGTTGCACATTATTTAAATCTCATAAAAAAATAATAATATTTCGTTCAATAGTTTCTATAAATTTCTTAATATGACATGTAGAATAATTAGTTAACTATCTTGAGAGAATTATATAAAAAAAATTGTCATGAATTTTTATAGTCCAAAAATGTGACTTTTAAAATAATAAATTAAGTTAAGAATATACGTAGATATCGGTCTTAAAAGTCAGGTCAATACAAAAATCATGGAGATCAGTTCTTGCAGGATAGGCACCACCAACCACTAAGGATGAGAATGGGAATGTTATTCCTAAACATGAACTCAATTGGTCTTCTGATAATGATAAACTGGCCAATTATAACTCCAAAGAATTACATACCATTCTTAATGGTGTTAATGCTACTCATAGTAAAATGATAACAAATTGTGATTCTGCTAAAGAAGCATGGGATAATTTACAAACACATTTTGAAAGTTCTGGTGATATGAAAATAACCAAAATAGTTATTTTAACTTCTAAAGTTGAAGAGTTAAAAATGAGAGAAGATGAAACTCTATTTGAATATTTTACTAAACTATATGATATTTCTAATGAAGCTTTTGCTCTTGGTAAACATTTTTTAGATATAAAAATGGTTAGAAAAATATTTAGATCTTTACCTGACAAGTTTCAACCAAAGCTCACGGCTATTGAAGAAAGCAAGAACCTCGAAACCATAAAGGTGGAGGAACTTATAGGATCCTTACAGACCTATGAGATAAATATCATGCATAGGAAGAAGAATAAATCAATTGCTCTTAAAGCTACCCCTGAACCAGGTGTAAGTGAAAACTTTGATGATGAACTAGCTCTTCTGTCCAAAAACTTTAATAAATTTTTAAAGAAAATGGGCAGACAATTAAAGGGGAGCAACACGAGTAAAGGTAAGTCCACTCCTCCTAAATCTGATGTTTCTAAAGACAAAAAGTAAGGTATTCAGTGTAGGGAGTGTCAAAGTTATGGTCACATACAAGCTAAATGTGCCAGTACCATAAAGAAAAAATCTAAGGCAATGACTACCTCGTGGAGTGATAAGTAGTCAGAAGGCAGCCAAGAAGAAGATGAATTTCATGTAAGTAATTACATTATTTTTGGAGTTTCTTTAGTTTCAGATAATGTTACAATACTAGCTGCACCTAGTAGTAATGTTGTAACATCAGACAGGATATATGATTTTGACATTGATGATTCCGAACTAGATGAAGAATCAATTAGAAGATCTTATGAGAATATATATTCTCAATGAGTTAAAATTATAAATCAGAATAGATCCCTTGAAGGAAGAATTTCTATACTCATCCAATATAAGGAGAATTCTGAAATAAAGATCCAAGAATTGGAAACTTTGCTGGTTGAAAAAGAAGCAAAGTTAAAAAATGTTTCAGTAGAGCTTGATAGGACTCAAAAATCTTTAAAAATGCTAAATTCTGGAATTGCCAAATTAGATTATATTTTGACAATTGGTAGATCTGGGTCAGATCATCATGGACTTGGATTTAAAGGTGAGAGTTCGAATTCAAACTATTTTTGTTAAGAGTTCTATTCCTAACTCTGTTGTAGGAACTAGTAGTGATGTTATAATACTGAAGAAACCTCATATTGTAACTGAACCAATATTAGTTTCTAGAAAACATGCTAATGTTACAACACAAAAATCTTCTCTTGCAATACATATCATACTTGCAGGATTTAACTCCATGAGAAACCATAGTAAGTTCGTTCCAACTTGTCATTTCTGTGGAGTAAAAAGTCACATCAGACTTAGGTAAGTGTTTTACTATGAGAAACTTTTTGAAAAATAATTACTATTCTCATGAAATTCCATTTCAAAGAAAAACACCAAAGAAAAAGATTGATTTATCAAGAAAAACAAGAAAAATTTGGGTTAAAAAATCTGAATTAAATTATTTTGGATCATTTACTTGTTTTAGATCATATGCTACTAACGATTGCTATTTCAATAGTGGTTGTTCCAGGCACATGGCAGGTGATAAATCTATTCATGATGACTACAAGGTTGACACTGATGGTATTGTAACATTTGGAGATGGTGCAAAAGGAAGAGTTCTTCGCAAAAGAACTCTTGATATTGAAGGATTACCTAAATTTAGGAATGTTTTACACATAGAGGGACATATAGCTAATTTGATAAGCATAAGTCAAATTTGTGATTTAAAATTTAATATTAATTTCTGTCGTGATAAATCTATTATTCTTAATGAATGTGGTATATCAGTTTTAGAAGGTTATAGATCAAAGGATAATTGCTATACTTTGACAAAATGACATTCATGTAATAAGACATCGATAAATGAATATGATCTTTAGCATGAGTTAGGACATTTGAATGTTACAATATTACAGAAACTTGCCAATTAAGATGTAGTCCATGGTTTACCAAAGTTGGGTAAGAAATCATAAGGTGTTTGTGGTCCTTGTCAGATTGGTAAACAGGTAAGATCAACACATAAAGTAATACAACATGTTACAACATCAAGAGTGTTAGAACTACTTCATATGGATCATATGGATCCCATGCAAGTAGAAAATGTTGCAGGTTAAAGGTATATTTTTGTTTGTGTAGATGATTTTTCTAGATATTTCTAAGAGAAAAGTCAGATATATTTGATGCTTTTAAGAAACTAGTTGTTAAACTTGAAATGGATAAAGGATGTAACATTGGAAAAATAATCAAGAATATGAAGCAATCATGGTAAGAAATTTGAAAATTCTTCGTACACTGATTTTTGTGATTCAAATGGTATTACTCATGAATATTTAACTCCTAAGACACCACAACAAAATAGTATTATAGAAAGGAAGAACAGAACACTACCAGAGATGGCTCGGGTGATGTTAAACAGCAAAAAGCTTACAAAATGGTTGTGGGCTGAAGCTGTAAACATAGCATGTTACAACATAAATCATGTATATTTTCTACTAGGTGCAAGCAAAACTCCTTACGAAATCTGAAGAGGTAAAAAAACCTAACTTGGGTACTCTCATATTTTTGGAAGTACTTGTTACATTCTCAATGATAGAGAACAATTAGAGAAGTTTGATGCAAAAAGTGATGTAGGGGTTTTCCTTGGATATTCTAAAAATAGTCGCACTTATCATGTTTATAACATGAGAACTCAGTCTATTATGAAATCTGCTAATATTGTTGTAGATGATTTTTTAGACTTTACAAAATATTCAAAAGAAGATGAAATTCAAGGTCTTATGGAGAATACTGATTCAGATAAAAATGTTGCAATACAGCTAGATGTTGCAACACAGCCTGAAGTGGATATTCGAGATCCAATTTAGAAAGAACCCTCTTCAAGGGTCAAAAAGAATCATCCCACCGACCTAATTATAGGTAATCTTGAAGATGGAATGGTGACCAGAAGAAGAAATATTAATTTGGTACAATTTCTTTGCTTTATTTCTTTAATTGAACCTAAAAATTTTAAAGAAGCATTTCCAGATGATTTTTAGATTAAAGTCATGCAAGAAGAACTGGAACTATTTTATAAGAACGATGTTTGGATATTAGTACCTAGACTGAATGATTCTAATGTTATTAGAACCAAATAGATTTTTAAAAATAAATCAGATGAATTTGGTACCATTATTAAAAACAAACCTAGGTTAGTTGCCCAAGGATATACTCAGGTGGAGGGCATAGACTTTGATGAAACTTTTGCTCCTTTGGTAAAACTTAAATCTATTTATTTATTGCTTACTATTACTTGTCACATTGATTTTACTTTACATCAAATGGATGTAAAGAGTACTCTGTTAAATGGTTTCTTAAACGAGGAGGCATATGTTGAACAATCAAGGGTTTTGAAGATTCTTTCAAACCCAACCATGTCTTCAAACTTAAAAAAGCATTGTATGGTTTAAAACAAGCTCCTCGGACTTGGTATGAACGTTTGACAACGTCCTTGGTACAAAACAACTACACGAGAGGGGGAGTAGACAAAACTCTATTCATCAAACACTTTAATTCTGATATTATTGTTGCATAAATTTATGTTGATGATATAATTTTTGGTTCTACCTCTAACGATAAAGTGCAAGAGTTTGTGAAACAAATGCAAGAAGAATTTAAGATGAGCATGGTAGATGAATTAACCTACTTTCTAGTTTATAGGTGAAACAACTAAAAGATGGGATTTTTGTTTTCCAAAGTAAGTATTCTAGAAACCTAGTTAAAAAATTTGGCTTAGATTCAGCAAAACATATGAATACTCCTATGAGTATAAATCTAAAGCTGACTAAAGATGAAAATAGAGTCGATATGGATCCAACTCTTTATAGAAATATGATAGATAGCTTACTGTATCTTACAGCTAGCCGACCTGATATTGCTTATAGTGTTGGTGTGTATGCGAGATATCAATCCTGTCCAAAAGAATCCCATGTTGTTGCTGTAAAAAGAATAATCATGTATGTTAGTGGTATAGTTGATTTTGGTCTTTGGTATTCCAAAGACACTAACATTAATCTTACAGGTTACAGTGATGCAGATTGGGTAGGTAATGCTGATGACAGAAAAAGTACAACAGGGGGTTATTTCTTTCTTAGAAATAATCTGATTTCCTGGCATAGTAAAAGCAAAACTCAATCTCTTTGTCCACTGCAGAGGCCGAGTGTATTGCTGCAGGAAGTTATTGCACTTAGTTACTTTGGATGAAACAAATGCTCAAGAACTATGGTATAGTATTGGATACATTGGTTGTTTATTGTGATAACACTGGTACTTTAAATATATCCAAGAATCTAGTACAACACTCCAAGACAAAGCATATTGATATTCATCATCATTTTATTAGAGAACTTATTGAGTGCAAAACTGTAATGTTGGAACATGTAAAGATAGACAATCAATTGGCAGATGTTTTTACAAATGCTCTTGATTTTCCACATTTTAATTCTTTAAGGAAAGCCCTAGGAATTTGTTCTGTATGAAATCATATTGTAACATCATCCAAATCAGAATCAAAATATTATTTAAGGTTACCTCAAGACATAAAGAAAAAGATGAAATAATTCTTTGTTATAAAATTATTTTCTAATAAACAGTTCTTTCTATGTTTCTCTTGAAAATTATTTTGGAATATTCATTAGAAAAATTTGAGAAATTTTGATTGATTGTGGACTGACATGTGTATTATCTTGATCTCAGCTTCAATATTCATATAGGCCTCATGATCAGAAAGAGCTACCTATACTGATGTGTTAAAGCCATCCTTGAGTAATGTGGCCTATGTATCACAAATATAGTAGAGGATGATCTACCATGTGAAAAGGGCTACCTCAGTGATAGTATGAAAGCTACTATTCATGGAAAGATCATTGCCTAAAATATTGTCAATGTTACAACATTAATTCTTAAGAAATTTAAAAATAAAAAATAAAAATAAAAATAAAAATAAAAAACGAGATCAATCAATCAGTCAATTTTCAATCTTAAATGATCAATTAATCTGATGAATATTTCCAAGTATTTTTTGTGATTAAAGATGGCAAGGATTATATATTTTAAAATCTTTTTATAATAAGAATGATTTCATCAATTTCTTTTGTCTAAAGGTTACCATTTATAATATATTGACACTATAGGCTGCACTAATGTTACAACAAGAAATAAACTAGGCTTATTTAATTGGAAAATTGAATAAAATCAATTAATTGCCACTAAAGACAGTTTTTCCTTGTTCCTGAGATTTGCTCTCATTACAATTTCTTTTTTTGGCTCCAAAATTGATTTTGTTTTCTTTTTCAAATTTGGGAAACTAAATGGACTTTAGGTTATTTAAATTTCTTTGTTATTTCACTCTCTCACAGAATCTTCTCTGTCGATTATACCTTTGTTCTTCGAAAATTTTCTGAGTATTGAAACAGGTTCGAAAATGGTGAACACGAGAAGTGGTAAGAAGAGTGATACTCCTACTGCCGCCAAAGTGAAACTTTTTTCTTCATCAATTCTGATGAAGAAGAAATATGCTTCTTCCTCATCTGCAGCGAAAGTGTAGAAGACTGGTTCAATGGCTGAACCTTCAACTCAGCCTCCACAAGCAAGTGAACAGAATGTTTCTCTTCAAGCCCAATCAGTTGTAGGTATTTCGATTGCTCCACCATCAGCACTGGTAGTTCCTGTTCATTCTACTGAAATCCCCAATCCACTAGTGGTAACATCAGAAGAAGGAAGCTCGATTTCGATTTCTGGTTATCTCAAAGAATCGATCCATACTAATGTTCTAACATCTACACCACCAAATCTAGCGATCTCAAAGGAAGGTCTGAATGAGAAAGTACCACCTGTAACTTCCGATGTTCCAATATCATCGGTTGATGATGCTGCCAAAGACACAATGAACACTAACCCTCTTTCTGAAGATGTTTTTTCTCCTGGGTATACTCCAAAAACTACCCCGAGAAAAATGATGAGACAACCCAAACAGCATCTGCAATTTCTTCAGAAGTTCTAACATCTGTTGCCGATCTAGAGATATCAACACCACCATCGGTTAAAATGGGTGATGTGCCAACATCTCCCAATCCTTCAGTTCTAGTAGTGAATATCGAACCAACCCCTCAAAAGTCTGTTGATATCTCTAATGTTTCAACATAGGCAGATCCTCCGGCAGTCTCTGTACCAGTCTTAAAATAGCAACCTGAGGCTGATGTCCCAACATCTCCTCAAGATCAGACACCACCAGTTATACCAGAGCCAGCTACAACATCAAAGACAAAGAAGAAATCTGTTGCCCAAAAAATTTATGGTCATTCTTTGAAATCAACACACCGAAGAAGAAAGCAACTGTTGTTGAGAAAGGAAAAAGGGTATCTTCTTCAGAAACACCAAGTTTTATTCCTGAAAACTCTTTCTCTCTATAATATTATACAAAAGATGCTGCTTAATCTATGAAGATCTATGAACAATGTCAATTTATACCTGAGAGAAACATAAACTTAAAGTCATTTCAGAAAATAGAAGCTTTAAAATGTATTGAAGATCAAAAGTGGTTAAATACTGTATCTGAAATCAAAGGTTTTGTCCCTAGGATAGTCAGAAATTTTATTCTAATTTGACTAAAGACTTAGACAAACTAGGTTCACCAAGGTATAGGAAAGTGTTTGTTAGGGGTCATGTTTATGATTTTTCCCCTACTGTCATAGCCGAATTCCTAAACATACCTATTTGGCCATTTGATGACTTTGAGAAAGAATTTCCTCTCAACAAGGTAGCTTGTGAAATCCTTAGTACACAAACCAAATGGCCAAAAAATAGCATCTTTAAGACCACTGATCTGACACTCAAATACAAAGAGTTGCATTGTATTACCATTGATAATTGGATGCCAACTACTCATTCTAGTACACTGCATGGAGATTGTGCTTGTTTTCTATTTGATGTTGGAACAGGTGGCCAAGTGAATTTGAAACAGTTGATTTTCAACCACATCTATGACCTGCGATACAACACGACTCCAACTAAGAGATTAGTCTTTCCAGCTCTTATCTATGGAGTTCTAACTAAGCAGAGACCTCCTCACTATACTTCTGAATATCTCACTCCTCTTGTATCTAAACTGGTGTTCAGAATAAAGGAGAGAGATTCTGTTAAGGGGGAGGATGAGCCTGCTGTAGATCCTAATGTTACAACATCTGGTACTGCGTATACAAGTACTGTAAATTCAGTCGTGCTTGCTCATTTGGACAAGATAAAGCGAATGTTATCTGCAATTTGCATAATGATGGACATTGATATGGGAGATGCTTCTCTATCTCCTCCTCCTGCTTAAAGATTTTCTTGCAGTTTCTATTTTACTATTTATCATTAAAAAGTGATGTATATCGCAGACAAATTATGATTTCTGGTTAAGTATTTTGTTGTATTTTCTGTAGGAATTGAGCTTATGTTATAACATTGAGCAACTTATGATTTATTTTATGTGAATTATAGTTTCCATTTAAGTTATGAATTTTGCAGTTTTTTGTAACTATCTTTGGCTATTTTTGCCAAAAAGGGGGAGTAGTTGCAAAAATTACAAAAATTCTGGCCAAACATTAATTGTTTTTGCAAGGACTAACTACATTTTGTAGGTACAAATATTTTGCCTAAAAATGCCAAAGTGGGAGATTGAAAAGGCAAAGTCTGTTGTCATTTGAGATGTTGCAACATCACTGTCTATGTTGACTGATAGTGATTCTGAGTTGATATTGCAACATCACTGGAATATTTGACCTGGCATTTTTGAATGTGTTTGTCCGAATTTTATAGCTGTCTTATGATTGAATATCTGTTCAATTAGTTAGGTTTTAATCAGAAATATCAATGGTTATTATTTGTCTTATAGGAAAATTATATTCACATATTTCTTTCTTATTTAGGTGTATTTTAATGAAGATTAATTATTGGGTGATTAATAATATTAATTGGTTAATATTTCTGGAAATAATCAATCTTGATTTTAATCAATCAAATTACCATTTTTAGGCTAATTTAATCTGATTACTTTGACAGCTTACATTTTATGGAAACTACCTTATTTAATAAGTAGTAAATTTAATCTCTTGAGGTGTCGTTTCCTTATTAATTTTTAGTTGATTCTTTTTTTATGTGAACATCTTTTATTTGATTGATTTGTACAAAAAATGGAAATTTTATTTCAGATAACAAATCAACACTTCTTTTAGAAAGATTACAAATCTGATATTTAGACAGGGCCGATGTTGTAATGTGCAAAATCAGCAATAATTTCTAATCAGTCTTGATTACGAAAATATTATTCTTGACTGATCTATTTAGCTTCCAATCAGCATTTATGATGAAGAAAATATGTCTTGCAAATTACCGACGATTGGAAGAGCTCAAGCACTATAAATAGGTGTCTAGGCTAGAGTCCTAGGTGTGCTATGTATATTTAAGATTGCCATTAAAGTAATACTTTGATAAATCTGTCTATATTTTGTATTGAGAGACTAGGAGGTCTATACTTTGTATTGTGAGACTAGGAGGGATTCTTAGTCATGAAAGTGCTTCGGGAGAAGTGCAACAATTCTTCGAGAGAAGACAGGTTCCGTGAAATTTTAAGGAAGTTCAGACGGAATGAATCACATCAAATCGAGGGGAGCTCGCTAGACAGATTAGTAAAGGATTACTAGCATATTGCAACATTTAAAAGAGGGAATCTTTTAAATTTGATTGGTGTTTGTACTCACATTATTCTTTACTAATAAGTTTATTTCTCTAGGCATGGCTCCTTGGATATAGACTATTGGGAGATAGTTGAACCAAGGAAAAAGTATTGTGTGTCAAATTTTTTTTTTTCAGTATTACAATATCCATATCATAATTTTCCGCATATTCATCTTACATAATTAATTGGACAATTAATTATATTCGGTAAGAATATAAGAAACGGTCGTAATACTCTCTATTCCATGTGTTTATTATCCAAAAAATTCTTCTTAGTACCCTTGTGAAAAATCAAGCGTAGAAAGTAAATGCAATGGAGCAATAACCTATGGCGCCTTGAAGGAAGAAATAGCGACAAGCTCATTACGAGACACCATATGCAAAGTTAGATACTCAAAAAATCTTCTGCACATATACGGAATAAAACTGGAGATAAAAGGATCCCTTGACGCACCCCGATCTTGTAGTACTAATAATCAAAAGCTATAACGATAGTCATTAATTTTCCTACCTTTTGGTTAAAAAAGTACTCTTAGAAGCAAATTAATCCCTAATTTTAGTAGTATAAGAATCATAATAAAGGGAGATCCAGAAAGCGAATGGATGAAATTTTTAAGATTTAATCAAGTTGACAAAAAAGACCTTTTTTGAATGTTTGCTTAATTTGTTAATTTTTGTAAGTGCAATAATTTTAAAACAAAAAACAAAAAGAAAAAGAAAAAGAAAAAGGGTGCGAGATGAAAATGTTAAAATTGAAATTGTATAAGAGCTAGGGTGCCGCTTCTAATATTATGATACAATTATATAAGTACGTCAAAGGGATGAGAATATGTAATACTATGATAATTGAACTCAACAAATTAACACGTATTAATTTATAACAAGGAAGCTAGCTAGAGATACATAGAAGAGCATGAGCATGACTAATAAGAACCACATTATGGTATCTAATAACCATATATCATGGTTCGTATTCTTAATCATGATTATACCAAGCTTTCTTCATTTAATTTTTACATATATATATATATATATTATGATCTTGTTTTCATGCTTAATTTTATGATCTTCTTTTAGCCCAAGGAAGAAAAAATATCATGGTCCATGATTAGTTGTGAGGATTATTGGCTCCAATTTTTGCATCAAAAGCTTCATCAAAATAACTGCAACACCTTTCACAACCTCTGCCATAGTAGTTGGGCCTGCAGCATCCATAGTAACAACTACCATCAAAACTGCGAATGCCGCCGCGATAACCGGGTCCACCACCGTAACCGCCATAGCCGGGGTATCCAGGATATCCATTTCCACTATGGTGGTATCCTCCAAAGCCACCGTAGGCGCCGACCTGTCCAGGGTATCCTCCATAAATTCCAGCCCACCAATTAACGGACTTCATTACACTGTTGGCATTCACTGCAAGGCATATATATATATATATATATATATATATATGTATATATATATATAGTGAGAAAATTATTTTACTTTAATTAGAGACCAAATCGGCTACTTATTTCAATGAACCAAATACAAACCTAGGTCTAAGTATAACAATATTACAATTTTGTCTTAATAACATGAGTCATTTTGGTGGAATTAAATATTATAGAAG
Source organism: Parasponia andersonii (assembly GCA_002914805.1). Taxonomy (NCBI): domain Eukaryota; kingdom Viridiplantae; phylum Streptophyta; class Magnoliopsida; order Rosales; family Cannabaceae; genus Trema; species Trema andersonii. The sequence goes on from JXTB01000076.1 coordinate 311,976, forward strand.
TGAAAGTTTATAAAATATTAGACACACACATATATATATATATATATATATATATTTTAACACAGAAGCTGACCGTTTTTGTTGTCAACGGAAGTGTCAACAAGGTTTCTAGCTGCCTCATCTGAACAGATGGGAAGAGCAACCGCGAGAAAGAAACTCAGGATAATGAAAACCTTGAAACCCATTTTTTTTTTTCCTTTTCTCTTAGGAAAGACTAATAGTTATGCTGTACTCGAAGGAGAGAAGTGATTGAGAAGAGTGTGTGGAATAAGATCCATTTGATCTCTATTTATAGTGTAAGATACGAGGTTTATGCAATTTGCAAAGACGGCAAGTTTTAGGCTCCGTTTAAAACTTGGAGCCTTAAGTTTTTTTTTTCCCCCTAATTTTCAAGTTTTTGTTTCATTAATTATTTATTAAAATATTTTATCCTTCGTCCACTGTTCATTGACTATATATTATTTGTAAAATCTGAATTTTTAGAGGGGAAAAAGTGTAATTTTAAGCTCAATGGCAATCTTGTAATTTTTGGAATATTAAATTGAAAATATGTGCATTTTTTTATTGGGTGTCTACAGTTTCAAAATTTTGCTTAAAAGACCCCTAAGTATTCCATCTTCTCATGATGGAGGACCTGAGAGAGGGAGAGACGGAGGAGCTTCTGCCGACCAAGCGTGCCACTGCATGACTTCGCCCAGACGTATCGGCCCACGTCTCTTTTTAGTTGCCAATGAAGTTAACGCCGGTGGTCTTGCCTCGAACGAAGCTTGGACGGCGGAGCTAGAGCGTCGTGAAGACAACGCTCACCGCAGCATATTTCTGGCCAATAATCGACCCTTTGGCGTCGTTTCCACCCTCCGCCGGTATGTCTCGAATCGTCATGAGCTCGCCATCAATTCTCCATCGGCCACTGACGTTAACTCACTGCCGGTGAGTACTTTCCCATTGTGGCAATTCTTTTTCCTTTAATTTAATATTTTGGTATTTTTATAAATAATTTGTAAACTAATTAATTAGGCCAAAATAATTATATAGTGTTAAGTAAGATTCAATCATGGTTAAATATAATTATTTTGTACAGAATCGAATTTTGGTAACAGGAGAATTTTTTTAAAAAATAATAATAATAATAAAATGTGATATTTTTCTAATTGTATTCAAAATAGGTATTTTCTTGAATTTATAGGACTTGGGCCAAAAGTTTGTTAAACTTTAAGAATGGGCCTTGGGCTGTGAATAGGGAAGTAATAACTTTCTAAACATTCCTTAGAAAATAGCTTAACCAGAAATATTGGTATTTTTCTAATTACTTTGAAAAAGTGATAATTGCATAATTATTATGGTTAGGTCATTTATTTACCTGAGATAATTATATGAGGTGAAATAAGATTAAAAACTATGAATAATTACTTAGTAAAAGTTAAAACAATATCCAAAAGTATGGTAACTTTTAAATAGAAAAAGATGGCATTTCCTAAATAATTTCAAAATATGGTATTTATGTAATTTTTGGATTTTAAAGCCCAATTAATGCTCGGGACCTCGAAACTGAGTTCTGACTTTGAATTTAGACTCAGTGAGGTCAAGACATAGATTATGATATAAAATACTACTATGTTTTGTTGTGGAACAAAAATTAGAATTACGTGGCACAAATTGTACCGTTTTGGGTGCTACGGGTCGGTTCCGCACCGGGATCCGTTTTTGCCCAAGTATATATCTAACCTAGTGTTTTTGGGTGCTTTAAATTGAGTGATGACCTCCGTTTTTCCATTTGAGGCTCCAGTGAAAAAGTCACTTTTTCAAGTGAGCTTACTAGGATCCTGAAACGATTGTTTGAACACCCAAATGACCAATAGGAGTTTCTTCGATCGTCTTTAGCTTAGTATGCCATGTTGAGGTAGGAATTCAATTACATGGTTTTACACATGATTTAATTTAAAATTTACATTATAACAATTTTTGTGAAAATCATGAATAAAATGATATTTTGATAAACTATTGGAAAATCTTGGATTATTCTGGAATTAAATTTTGTGACTTTTGTACATATTTATAAACTCGTGATTCTTGAGAGATTTAGCGGTTTTTCTGCCCAATGTATAGTGAATTCTAGAATAATATCAAGAGGAATTTTAAAGTATTGTTTTGTTATGTTTTGCATAGTTATTACATATATCTTGTTACATGTTATACACATGATAGGATCACACATGAGATACATCTTAGGCATCGAAGTGTTATAGTGGGCGACTAGTATACCCGCCCTCAGTGAGAGCCCGTAAACCCGTGCGGGGTTTATTTTTCTGATTATCCCTATTTGGTAGGTGTACGCATTCAGTTGCCCCTCCAGTTTGGTAGGTTAGACACATGGGTGTCCCTCCGACTTTTCTAGGATAGATATTGGGCATAGAGTACTTAGTACACGTAGTACGAGTTACTCTAGTTCGTGATGAGAGGGTGTGAGCTCATAAGATGGGTTGATTTATAATATGTACAAATGTGTATTACTGGTTTCAGTTTTAAATATGTAACTATTCTTGATATCAATTATATTATACTTGGTTTATGAATGGAATTTGGAAAAAGTATTAACCATGCAAGTTTGGTAAATTACATCCATTTAAAAAGGTAATTAAGTTTCTACTGAGCATTCACGTGCTCACCTCCTACTCTCTCCCTCTTTCAGGTATCGATATATTTTGTGGTTATTATTCTGGTGGCTTGGCAAGCATGTTTATCATATGCTTGTAGTTCCAAATCCTCTTCATTAGTTGGTTCATACTCTGTATCACATTTTCTTTCTAAGTCAAATTTATTTAGCCAATAATAGTATATTTACAAAGTGGATGTTTGAGGATAATTTTGCTATCAAATTAAGTACCTAGAAACATAAATGATTTTATGTCTATTATTTAGACAATGGACCTAAGGTTTTAATTTGACTCATTTCTCCAAATGTTATGAATTTAAAAATGTTTTTAAATTAATTAATTAGATTTTTCTTCCAAACTTTAAATAATGGATTTCCTAGAAAAATTAATACTAATGAAAAGTTTCTAAATAAATTAATTTGAATTCCTCTAAACTTCAAGTGGAGTATTTTCTCGAAAACTCTATATCAATAAAGGGTTTCTTTAATTCAAATTTTATTTATTCTTAAGGACTAAAATATAAAATTTCAAATATTCAATTTTCTATAATTTTTGAAAAATTACTATTTACCGCTATTTTAACATAAGATTACTAATAGTCATGGCCTTAAATTTCCGGTGATGACATTATTTCTTTTCTTGCTTCGGGTATATATTCTTAACTCTTCGTGTAATAAATATCTATATATACGCTATATAAGACGTATATGCTCACGTGCGTGCACAACTTACTTACTTTCGGTCAACAGCGTAATATATATATATATATATATATATATAGTCTTATAGTATTCACAAGACCAAATGAAGTTTTCTATACGTGCAATTAAAACTCAACTGGAATCATCATACCGGACACTTTTGGGCACAAGTTTAACGTTAAATAATCATAATATCAGCATCAGACAATATGCTAATAAGCATTTGGAAATATGTATTAAAAAAAAAAAGATAAATTTACTATGTGATTACTCTTCTTTTCCTGATGGAACAATAAACTTCCTCTGAACTTATCGTCTTTTTTTTTTTAATGTATTAACTAATATATCCAACCTCTTATTAGCAGCAAACAAAGTCGGTATAGTCGGGCCAATAACCACTTTCCAAAATAATCAAAGTTAACAAAAATATTTTATACTTTTTGATCAACAAACTTTCTTCTTCGGAGTTGATTTGGGTGGGGATAATGCAATTTTTTGAAATGAAACAGTTTTTTAAATTAGAACAAAGAAAATGGTTGTTCTTTATAATTAGAAAGTGCAATAAGTGGTAGTGAGCTAATTTTTTTCACACGGAGTGCACTCTCATCTTTGTGAAATTTCGGTTCAATACCCTTTTTGCCTTATATTTCACCCGTATCTGATTTTTTTTTTTTAATTTGGATTTTTAGCATGTTTGCCTCTTCAATTATTCGTAATTGACAAAGTGGTCTCTAAGTATTTTTTTTTTTGGGCAATTAAGTTACTGTATTATAAAAACTATGACAATTAATCCTTTTCGTTAGTGATCGTCAAAAAATTATATCAAATTGAGCATTTTCAAGTCACATATAAGGTTTTTGAAAGTCAAAGTCATTATTTTACTAGTATTAGTTGGAATTAGAAGGAAAGTAATGAAAAACTAATTTTAAATGGTCATTTGACCCTAATTTTAAAAAAGGATTTAATCTCTCTCATCCTCTTCCTCTTCCGACTCACTATCTCTCTCGTTTCCCTCATCTCTCTGCCGAACAGAGGAGTAGGAGGACCAGCCCTAGCCGGCCGTTGTCGCGCCCCACCACTGACCGGCGTAGCCTCCCCACGCTGCCAACAGCCCGCACAACTGGTCCCCAGTCACTGCTGAGCTCTGGATCGCTGGAAATGCCGTTAATGGCCACAAAGGAACTTTGATTTTTCGGCATTGTTTCAGACCGTTTCGCCACGTGTTCTTAGGCTCATTAGGTTTGTATCGTCAAGAGGAAACTCAAGGTATATATTTCACGATCATATTTACTCGGATTAAAAGTTGCTATTATTATCTATCTTTGAGCTCGTGTTTGACTTTTGATCTGACTATTAGATTTTGTTTTTGATGTCATATTTGGAATGTACTTAGAAAACGATGAAGTTTGATATATATATATATATATATTTGGTGACGGGCAAGAAAAATGATATCTAACGGCTTAGATTTTATCTTGTTTTGTGTGCACCAGCTTAGTGTTAATCCAAACCCGAATTGATCGAATTATATGTCTAACTTTGCTATTTTGGATACTAGAAATTTAGTGGATAGATCTGTTTATTGATTTGAAGCTTCGTTCAGGAGTTGGTTTTTCACAAGTGAGCAATCAAGGGCTTGGAATTAGTTTTTGACCCTCCGAGCAATTGTTTAACAACACCTTGAGGATCCAATAGTGTGGTATCGCTATTCTAGTAAGGTAGGGATTAAATTATCCTTGTTTTACACCATTTTTTATTAAAACTTAATTTCTACAACGCACGATGATAAATGTGATTTTTGAACTATTTTAGATATATGTGATGGAATTGAATTGTATTATATGTATTGGATTACTCTAGAACTATTCTGAATGCATGATATTTTTAGATATGTTAAAACAGGGTCGTTGTGCTGTCAATTTTTATATAAAATTTAATTAATCATTTTATTAAAAACCAGAACATTATTTGAATTTAAATTACTGCATAGCTATTTTTGCACATCAGTTCAGAGTACATGTGTCATAGGATCACACATGAGTACCAAGTTAGTATCATGGGATTTTTATAGTGTAACACTATGGCCTTACCGACGGTGTAGAGTCCATGAACCCGCGCTAAGTATTTTTTTCTTATTACCTCCCAGTTTGGCAGGCGTAGGTAATAGGATTGCCCCCCTTCAAGTTTGGTAGGCAACACATAGGTGTCCTTTTTGGTTATGGGCTAGGTGTCAAGCACACTATATGGCATATGTAGTGCCAACATCCTGGTTTCTATCGATGAGAGGTGCTGAACTCACAAGTATTAGTGGATTTGTGCCATATGTTAGTGGACTAGTTGATTTTTAGATATCATGCTTTTACATATATGTATATATATCTATATATGCATACAGACTATCGATTTTAGAGATTTATATATATATATATATAAATGTTTTGCAGAGGTGTTTTGGATTAAACTAATCATGCAAGGACTCCCTATCACTAAAAAAAATTTTAAATGAGGTAACAATTTCTCTATTGAGCTTTCGAGCTCACCCCTCCTATTTTTCTCCCTTTCAATGGTAGTTCATTTCAGTTAGTTGTCTCATTAGCTAGGTAGTCACTTGGCTTACGCTCGTAGTCTTATTCCTCTTTGGTTGGTACCTTTCCTTTGTCTCACTTTTTTCCATGTTTAACTATTTAGCCAAGTCTATTGATTCTACTAAGTGAATATATAAGGATTTATTTACCATTATTGGAGGTTTTCATATACAAATTAGACGCAATGGTTTCACAAGGAGCTTATTTTCAAAATTTTAAGTATTTGGAATATTGTAAGTTAATTTTAGACATTCAGATTCAAGATTTGAAAAATTTATTGAATCAACACTATAGTTTTATCAAACCAAGCTTTTGTGCAACTTTACTATGGTTTTCTTGAATTTTAATTGGTGTGCCATTCTTAATAAATTAAACTAAAGATGAACCCTCTTTTAGATAGAATTTCTTAAAATAAAAACCCAAGTACTTAGTTTTCTCTGAATTTTTAAAAATTCTTTATTTATCTTTATTTACACTCAAAATTACCAAAAGCCATGGCCTTAGATTTTAGGTCGTGACAGAACTGGTATCAGAGCATGGCTTCAGATCTATCTAGGATCATACCAGTGTAAAGTTTTAGTGTTTAAAAATATTTTGAAAATGATTTTGATAAATACTTAATACATCACTTAGGAACTGGCTAGATAAGTTACTTTTACTCCTATTCCTTCTAAGTCCTCTCCTAAACCCCTCTAAAGTGAAATTCTTGTGTCCTCAGGATAATGATTTCCCAAGAATATTAGTCTTGGATGTGTCGAGTTGACATATGACTAATGTTCGCCGCTCTTAACAAAATCCTTTACTTCGAATGTACGTTCGTTCTTGTACTCTTCTATCCATTTAGGTTGTAAGCTATATGAATCTCATAGGTTCTAACGTAGCAATCCGGTATCTTGCATCTTGATTGTTGTGCTTTGACTTTTCTTGTAGATTGTCTATGTGTTATCCCTTGGGTTATGCTATCGTTCTTGTTTATAATATTTAATTGTGGTCGTAATTTTCTTGGGGATTTTTACTGATGATATACTGGTTTGGTGTTTGTACTTTACTAATGTGGATTAACTCTATTAGTGTTTATTATATTGAGATATTATTTTCTTGGATTTGATATCTTCATGATTATTTGATTTGGATACATCGTGACTTGGTAATATATTGTAGTGTCTATGTTGATGATATCTTTTATATAGTATGCTCAATGATTAAGTGACTAGTTTTGTAATCTAATATATTGTTTAACTATAGCACTTGCATTTCTCTAGTTTTGTCAAGTTTTCTTATTATGGTTCTTTAAATAAGAATTCTTGATTTGTTGAGAGTTTGGTTGGATTTAAAAACTGAGCTATTTGATTTTGTAACTTTTGAAAATTTCAAGTTGATAATTAAGGTTTTAAACAATATAGACCTTTGTATTTGATCAAAGTGACATATTCGTTTTCAAATAAATCACGAACATTTTAAACTTCGGCATTGGTTAAGTGAAAGTAATACACTTTTTCAAAGAAAGTATTATTTTAAATTAATATGTCACTTTGAGACTAAGCTTTGTGAAATTACCAACCTATTTGTATACTAGTGAGATTTTATTTTATATTTTAGTAGTGTTGATTTGAAGGACCTCTAGACTAAAGTAATTTGTTTTTATAAATGTATATACAAAAATCAAACTTTTACTTAGTATATTACTAAACACTTTTTATCCCCTACTTAATATTTGATTTGAGATTTAATGAATACTTTCACAAGTTTACTTAAAAAATAGATTTAAATTACTTAAGAAAAGTTTGAATAAAAATATTCACAAGTTTGACTACCTAGTAAACTTTGGCATGGATTGAAAATAATTTGGGAGGAAAATCTTTAGCTTCACATATGTGTTTGAAGATTTATACCTGTAATTTATCTAGAATATACTACTTAGATGATAGAAACTTGATATGGTTACTTGTAATATAAAAATCCTTATTAGGTCAAAGCAATTGAGTCAGATTTTGGTTTAGATTTTGTGGAACTTGTCACTTGGACCTTGTACATTCGATGTTTCAAATTTTCATGTCTTTTCTAACTTTCTTTGATGTGGTTTATCTTGTTGCTTAATATATGATCCCTTGGTATTTTTTGGATTGTTTAGCCATTGTGATTCTTGCTAATTTAATTTTCTATGGTGCAAACAAAGTTGTATTAGATTATGCACAGCTTGCTATAACTAGATTTTGGGCATTGTGTATTTAGTTTTGACCAGTCTCCCTAGTGTTGGGAAAACTTGGGAGGAGAATGAAATTTAGATTTTTGATTTGGGTTACATGCCTTGACTTTATATTTGACGAATTTGAGTTGTGCATATTAGAGTGTGATATTCTTCCTGAAGATTTAGTTATAGCTTTTAAATTCATGTAATCTATATATAGGTTAATTAGTTTGTTATGCCTAGTATAAATCTCCATTAATTATTAATATTTATTTTGAAAATTTAAGTGAGAATTGGTGTTTTTCTTATCCACTTTAAGAAAATATTTTGACAATATTTCACACTTTAATATTTTCTAAACTACCTTATTTTTCTTGAAATAAAATGAAATGTGAACTTTCAAACTTTTTGAGAAATCTATTTGATTTTTTTGGAAAATATTTTGGCATTCTACCAAAACCTTCCATTGTGTTTAGTTATGATTTGAATTGAGGCTCAATTATTTTATTAGTTTTAAAAGAAAAATCGACTATGATAATTTAAATATGACCTCATTTATCATTTTACCAAGTGTGGATTTTGTAATAAATTTCTGTTTTGTTGGTTATATGGAATATACTAGTGTCTTTTCATGCATTTTCGGTTGGTTTTAATAAATGGTCATCATGAATAACTCATCTTTAAGTTAATGCTTGTGACTATTAGAGATACTTTTTTCTAAATGTTAATGTTGAATTGAATCTAAATCTCTTTTTTTTTTTGTTTAAATGATATATAACATGGTTATTGTTATACAACTAATGATAATTGGGATGAGATTACTCATGAATTTTACTTTAAGAGTCTTTGGACTCTACATTTTTATTATAAAAAGATACTCGGAGTTTAGGTCTAGTTTACCTTTGGACGGGGAGAAACCATATCATGAATTGATATAGTATTCCTAGGCCCCAACACTTTTTATATTCAATATTTTTAAAAATATTTTCAAAATTATTTAAAATTAAAATTGAAAGAAAGTTGCATGGGAGACAAGCATCACTTGAGAATAGTACTAGACAGCCTATCCCATCAGAACCTTATTGTTGGTTTTTAAGTTACGATTTCACTTATGTGCATATTTCTAGGATATTTAATTGTGTTCATGGAGTTTCTTTATATTAAGGACTTGTAGATTTTTTGGATCAGCATTTTCCTTGGTTTTCTTTGATGAGGTTTTACACTGAATAAAAGATTTAATATTGTTTTTGAAACTTCTCATGGTTTGGATGCATGCATTTTAGACTAAAGTTTGCAGTCATGTTTTGCATTGATAATTTCCAGTTTAGGTGCTCTAGTCTTGTATTGGACTAGAAGTAGTTTGTATTTTGTGTTATTCCTCACTCTAATCGAGAACGGATAATGATTGTGAGCCATTGAACTTTTTTTGTCACCTTTGACCTCTAGACCCGTTTATCTTGTGTAGTGTAACACAAAAATCCTTGTTCTTCGTCTTAAACTCTATTCAGTTATGTTCTATGCTTGAACCAAGACTTCTATTAGAGTCATTAACTCAGAGATTATCTAAGTCCAGATTCTAACTACAGACAAATGGGTATGTCTACGGAGATTGTTGATCTGATTTGATTAGGGGGACAATATTCTTATATTTGATGTAGTCTGTTGTTCTAGTTTCATGTCTTAAATTCAGTGTTTTAAGTCCTGTATTGTCGGCTTCTAACCATAGTTATCATTATTATCTGTTGATTACTCACATACTTAAAGTTGTCATTTCCAATTATGGGTGTTGAGATTCTTATGCCTATAAATGAGCCATCTTATGATTTTGTATCTCTTTGAGCACATCTTTATCCCATACCATTATGTGGGTTAGTACGATGGTGGGATTTTGATGCCAAGTAAGGACTGTATGTTTCACATATTTACATTAATGAGCATTCGGTTTAATACTCTTAGAATTCAAAAATAGATTATTAACTATCATATAATCAGTTTTTTTAAATGTCTATTTAAAATTTGAATTTAAAAACTAAAAAGATATTATCTCATAATATCTAATTTTAAAAATTTTCATTTTCAAATATCTATAATTATTCAAACAATAATAAAGATATTATGGATATCAATCATATCCACAATTCAAATTAAAATATCCTATCAATTTAAATTTCAAAAATTCAAATTTAATAAGGATTTTAAAATTATGAATTTAAAATTTAATCTATCAGTTTTCATAAAACTATGGATAAATTAAATTACTTTTAAAATGAAAATAATTAAAATTATGGCCGGAAATATAAAACGTGTCGGGACAAGCCGACGGACGGAACGGGAAGCAGGTATGCGGCCACGCTCGGAACAACTACTGGATGCTAACGAGCTCGCATAACACTATACAGCCTCGCTTATGACAACTCTCGAACAACAACAGGCTCGCGTAATTCTCGCACGTCAAATATACGAGGCGGCACGCTGAGTAGCGAAGGCACTAGAGGCCACCCGAGTGGCCGGCGCGCAGGGCCACTGGCCATGCGCAGATCACATCCTTGTGGCCAGTGGGGCCGTGCCCGCTTGGCATGCGCAGGCTGGCAGCCTGCAAGTCACGCACGGATAGTATCCGCATGACCAGCAAAGCTGTGCCCGCGCGGCATGCACAAGCTAGCTGCCCGCAGGTCACGTGTTGATCGTATCCACGCTGCATGCGGGGGGTGCACCCACACAGCCTACGCGGGGAGGCAGCCCACAGGCCACGTGCGGATCGCATCCGCACGGCCAGCGGCGCCTCACCCATGCGGCCATGCACAAGGTCATACCTGTATGACCTGCACACAAGTCACACCCGCAGTGCTCACGCGGCCAGTGTGCATAGCTCCTAGCCGTGCACCGCTCCGTCGTTTTGTTTGTTCTTTTTTTAAAATTAAAAAAAAAAACTAGTTTTCATAAAACTCCAAAAACAATTAAAGATCAAAACATTTCCATGCATAGTTTTATCAAGGACATAAAATATAAACACATAGAAATCAAGAACATGTCGAAAAATGAAAGTCAAAATAAACATGATCATTTCCTCATAGCAACATCTAATCAAATGATCATTCAAACTCATTGAATCTATTGACCATCATACAAACTAGGGCATACTCATAATATGAACAAGACCAAACATAAACAAAAATTTTCTAAAAATCAAAAACATCAATCAACAAGAGAATAGACCGGAGTAAAATATGCTCGATCAATAATAAAACCATGCTCTGGTATCAATTGATGGTGTTAGTTGGAATATATTTCTGGAAAATATTTTCACACTATAGTTTTGTAAAATCAAGAAACGCAGCGGAATTGGTCATTTAAAATTTTTTCTTTTACAAAATATTTCGGATCGTGATCTAACATACCCGGATTCGCTCCACAACCTTCTCGTCTTTCTGTCTATTCTCGAAAATCATTTGATTGATTCGGTGGGTGGTCACCTTCATGATTCCCAACAAAGAGATCCGCAGATTAACAAGAAGACAATCTCCTCGAACTGATTTCTCCGGAATGGCCGAAACACCAAGAACAGTGAATTCCTAGTGGTGGCCAATTTTCTCTGCTCTCTCTGTTATGCATGTGACACTCTCTTCTCCAGGGAGTATTTCATGTGTAACACTTGTATATAGTTGCTAGAGAACTTTTTTCTGAAATATAGAGAGATTAGTAAACCCTAATGGGCTTATTGGGCTTGTTGGGCTCAACTAATCATCAAATAACTATTCGGCTTTAATTTGAGCTAGATAGAGGGACCAGATGGTTACATAAAGCCCAAGCTCCAATAGACCATATACCCAATATCATAATTAACTCTTAATTATGATTGGGGCTTGTCCATTAATATTATGGCACACCACTATAGGCCCAATATTGAACTCTTGGACTAAATATCATTTATTTTTCTATAAAGCTTATTAACAATTAATTAACTTGATCCATTTAGCATATACTATACCTATAGACATACCCCCGATGCAATGCTCTAGTAGGGTGAAATTACCATATTACCCCTCTAGTACATATTTACTTTTGAGTTGTCATTTTTTATCTAATGGATAATAGCTGACTATAGTGTTTATATCTGCTTATACCAATACAGTCAAATTTACATAGTGAATACCGAGGCCCCGGTTTATATTATCCGAGTACTTGAAAAAACTCAAAGTGACATCATATGCATAGTGTTCATTATGAAAAATGTTCTACACATTTCATATACCTTATCTTCCAAGATACCGAAGTTTGAACCACAAATCGAAACTAGTTCTTTAGTAATACAAAAAGATAAAACACTTGAAAGCAAGTTCGTTAATCACTAGGATTAAGGTCTTCTACAATAGTGTTAGATTAGTAAAATTAGAAATTTGAGTCACGGCACTGAACCTCAAATTCTAATTCACTAGGTCATGTTTGATGCTCTTATAACTTTCTTAGAACACACAAGTGTTTCTATCCGAAGACTCACTTCGATAACTAGAGACTTCATTAATTAAATAAACAACAATGCATTCTATGGCATAGTAAAGTATTCCATCTTCAATATGCATAATGCGAACAATTTAATTTAGACATAATGAAATAAAGAATATAATGTCTCCTACATATGAACTCATCATACGAATAATTCTTTATTACTCATTTCATGTCTTGGAATCTTTTAAATATTTGCATAAGATAAACATACACATCACATGTATATCAATGGGAAAAAATAAAATAGAAATTCATAACACGGAATTTTTTAATAACAAATAGATACTAAATAATCCAATAAATATTGTTTATAATGTCTAAATAATAAACTGCTTTATAGGAAATTTTTCCAACAGTTATAACAATCATCAAAAGAATCTAAGAAAGTTTTTAAAATAGAAAATTTTAGACATTTTAAAATTTATCTTAAAATTTTTTTTTATTTCGCTTCGAAACTAATTAGTGTTAGAGAAGTACAAATTTCTTCCACTTAAATATGTCTAATTTTATAAAAATTTTAACATCAATAAATAAAAAGGACTTATTGCCAAAATTTTCAAAAATTAACGACCTAATTGCCAAAAAAAAAAACTCATGAACTATTTTGCCAACCTACGAATAATATAAAGGTTAAACATATAAGAAAAAACTATTTTTTAATAGTTTCATACTAGTTTTTCAGAATACAAATAAGTGTGGTATATATTTACATAATAAATATGTAAGTATATAGTGTGAAATGTATACCCATTTTCGAGTGTACTTTTTAAATGAATGTATATCATGCTACACATTCTATATGTAAAATACGTATGGTATAACAATTATGAAAAAAAAATAATAATATATATGTGAATGAACATATTAAAAATAAAAAATCCATGTAAATATGCTTTAAAATAGGAATTGATCTACTTCCTCATCTCTAAGGGTTCTTTTATAAATAGTGGTTTATTTAAAACTCAAGTTTTATTTTTTAGCTTAAAAAAAATGTTCAAAAATATAGCAATTTGCTTTTTGATCTTTTACCAAATGGCACTTTAGCCAAATGGCCGAATTTTGAATCATAGCCTGTAAAATGGTCATTTTTTAAACATAATTAAAAAAATAGTTACATTTTAAAAACTATTTAAAAAAAATGATCATTTTTTATATTTAATATATCAAAACATATTGATTTATTTTTTGAAAAGTGATTTATTTTTTGAAATTTGATTTACTTTCTTAAAAACTGATGTACTTTGCAAAAAAAAATTGACTTTATAGAAAATAAATCAACTAAAAATTGGTTATTTATCAAAATAAAAGTATAAAATAATAATTTATTAAATATGTGTAAAAATGGCCACTTTTTAAATTGGTCATAAAAAAAGGGTCATTTCTTACAAACTCTTCACTAAATTTTGATCCATTTAAATAAATTTTTATTTTTCAAATATTGTAGCTAAATAACTGATATATTAATGGATATACCGAGTGTCAATTATGATGTACCTAATACTAAAAATAAATATATTTTTACTACATAAACTAAAACTTGTATACAACAAGATATACCAAGTGTAAAAATGGAGATATACCAAGTGTAAAAATGGATATGCTCAAATATTTAGTTATAGAAAGAGAAAAATAGACATTTATTAAAACAAAGCATAAAAAAAGACATTGACCATAAATTCTCTTTTTATTAATGTCAAATTTCCAGAACACACCCACAACAAAATATCTATGTTTTAAGGACAAAGCCATCTTCGGGCCTTCGGCTTAGGGGGACGTATGCACCTAGATTTTTATTATTTTGAATCTTATCCTCAAGTTATAGTTTGAATTATGCCTGTCATTAGAGTTTGCATGATAAATTTCAACCTAAACTTTTATTATTTTGAATCTTATCCTCAAGTTATAGTTTGAATTATGCTTCTCATTAGAGTTTGCATGATAAATTTCACCCAAATATTTAGAAAACAAAATTCAGGTATGCCCATCATTTACTCCCACTTAATTTTTTTATTTTTAAACTTTATTAAGATAAATTTTGAAATACTTAAATTGTAGTCACTTTTTATGGATAATTTGTCTTTGTACCTCACTTAAAAAAATTCTTTTTAATCCTATTTTAGTCTATTTTGACTGCACAATTCAAAATTACCATTTTTAGATTTTAGTGAATTATATTGCTCAAATACAAGTCCATATAAAAGGAAAATGAATTTTTATATAAATGTATATAAAAATAGCAAAAAGGACCAAATTTAGCTCGAAAACATTTTATGCTCCACTCGAAAATTATCTGTTTATTTTATTTTATTTGGAAAGAGGTTCCGTCTGTTTTAGTATGTAAAGTAGTTATTCATGCACTCAAACATGCACCAAAAAAAAAAAAAAAAGAAGGAATGAATGAAGACATTAGAGAATTTGGGCCAGCAGTTCAGTACAGTTAGAACGACCGAGTCATGTAATCAACATGACCTTCCAAACAATGAAAGTAATTAATGGTACGGAAACTGATCCAGCATTTCAGTACAAGCAGAAGGACCGAGTTGTGTACACTACTACTTCTTCACATAAAGGAGGACACAGGACAAGTTTTGTACAAAGTACCGTTCCTAGCTGAATTGTTAAACGTACATTTACGAAAATGCCCATTATATTTTTGGGTTTGTTTTCATGGCTACTCTATCCTTACATTATTTTTAGACGTAGTTTCGGGGAAAAAAAAAAAAAGAAAAGAAATACTCAAGTCCTAAATTTAAATTCCAAAAAACAAATATTGAAAGGGTTTATGCAACCCTGTGTGGCCTAATGGCTTCTAGGTGGATCACAAAATGCAAAACTCACAGAATCTAGCACTTTCCTTATGTCGATCTTGACGTAAAATTTATGTTTTGGTCCAAGTTGAAATAGCACTATTTCTCTTTTGCATGTGCATGGAGTGTGGAAAAATCTGAACATCTCAAAGAAAGATAGAGAGACAGATATTAATTTAGTAAATAAGAGTATAATGTTGGATTTATAAATAGGCAAATACCATTTTTTAAGATGAATAACATTAGAGTCGCACAGAAGCCATGCACAATAATATTACATGCTTTTTTAACCTATGAGTCATGTATGTAGTGTGATCTTATTTTGAAAAAACATGTTATATTATTGTGTGCGACTTTACGTGTAAATTTTGTATATTCTTATCATTGCTCTTTTAACATACATAAATTGAAGTTAACAGCAGTTTTTTAATGCTTTTTTAGCTAATACTTTCAGCCATTAAACCTCTCTTTAGAATTTATTTTGCCATGGTAGGAGTTTTTGAAAAAATTTAGGATTTACACATACAATAACTGATTTGAAAGTGGTAGTTAACAAAGTAAACTTATCCTTTAAAATTGGTATGGCCACGGCTATAGTGGGGCCCCTACTTTTGCCATTACCTCGGGCCCAACAATTTGGGCCGTCCAATTGAATCTAAAGCTTGAAAATCATCTGTCTCGTGGTATAAAAAAAGGGCTTTTTAGCCGGCAGAATTTTGGATCAATTTAATAGCAACTTTTCAAATACTGTAACAAATGACAAAATTTTAAAACTTATTTCAAAAATGATCGTTTTTATATTTAGTTATCAAAATATATTGATTTATTTTTTCAAAAATTAACTTACTTTATAAAAAAATTGATTTATTTCATTAAAAATAGAGAACTAAAAAATGATCATTAATCAAAATAAAAGATTATTTATTAAGTACGTGTTAAAAAAAGGTCATTTTTTAAATTAATCTTAAAAAGGGTAATTTCTTATAATTGTTTTTTAGAAAATTAGGCCATACATGACCTTTTGAAAAATATTATGAAAGTACAATGAGTCAGATTTTTTTCCAATATCACTACTGTATTTTTAAAAAAAAAAACAATCAAATTTTGAAATTATTTTTTAAAAAAAGTCATCTTTTAAGATGTTTACTAATTACCAATATTTGAAATTGGTTACATGTTGTCAGTTATAACATATTTTTTTGTCTCATTTTTGTACATTTAACTATTTTTCTTATTTTTATTACAGGTGAAAATAATTTTTTTTAAATATTTTTGGTCACTAATTATCAGTATTTAAAAACTGATTATCGGTTACTAGTTATTATTTTTAAAATGACACCTTTTTAAAATTATCTTTAAAAAATTAAGTAAATTTCTTGAATTTTTTTATTTGATTCTTGATTTGTTTCACCAAAAAAAATGGTTTTCTTTTTTATTTTTCCTTTTTTTTGACACGGGCAATTTATTTGCTGCATAGAAGTGTATACAATAAGTTGAAGGCTATTGTCAGACCCCTGTTTTTTGGACTGTGGAGCGGCAAATTAAAGAGATCACATTTGATCAAATGGTTTTATGGGCCCACAAATCACAAAAAATCAGTTCACCAGTTTCATGACCAAATATGATTATGACCTTGTTGTGAACTATTCATCTGAGTCTTCTATTTGGTTTCTTCCCCCTCCCTCCCCCAACTTTTGACCTTATTGAAAAAAAGAAGAAAAAGAAAAGAAAATTCGTTCCTCAAATCACAGAAATTAAATGATGAGAAAAATGACTACATCTCGAATAAGTTAAAGACACAAATTTTTGAGAATCCCATTTTAGAAAATTTGGAAAATTCTGGGATTTATCCAACAAGTTCAGAGGAGAGAAAGGGAAAGAAAAGAGATGGTATTTTTCTGTTTTTCGTAATGAGTTTTTCTCCCACGTACTGCATCGTATCAAACGTTCCGTACACACAAGATTTTTGGTCACTGTTCATCTTGATTAGATGGTCCAAAAAATACCCCTACCTAGTGACTGCAAAGGACAGGGTCCGCTACAATAGTCTTTCGCAACCACGTTGTTTAAACCGTCCAATATGTATGTCACGGTTCAACATTAGAGCCGTATGTAGGGGCTAAAGCAAGAGCTCCACGATAGACGTGTTTTTTTTTTTTCTCTTTTTTTTTTTAAAGATTTATATTAATGCAATAACTAATTTGATATGTATAAATTCTAGAACTTGAACATCAGACTGAAAATCATACTCCTTTTTGTCTAAGACTTACGCACAATTGATCACAATCTCTTTTTTTTTTTTTCATTTTTGGTGTATCCAATAATATTTTAACACATCATTCAATTAGATGCTTTTACCTTTCTTAAATGATTTTATTATTATTAACGTATCATAATGGTTTTTTCATTTTTTTTAAAAAAAAAAAAACAAAAACAATCTATATCTTTAACTCTATAATTGTTTTCGTAATTATCACCAACCAGCTGGTTTAAATGCCACTTATGACTTTGCTTTTCCGAGTGTGAGAGCTTCTACATTCTGCTTGTCATTCAATGAACATTGACGAATATGGTCAACTCAACTCAATGCATCACAAATAATTGACTTTGTTTAAAATATAATATGGGTTTTAAATTTTCAATTACGGGATCTCTTTACACAACTATCTTTTCTATATTAAATGAGAACTAAATGCATTGTCAACAACTGCGTACGTACTTCAACCACATTATTGATCGATCCTGAAATTATTTGAGATTGAATTTTCCCAAATTTACTTGAACCGTAGCATGTTATCTCATTTTTTGTAAGGCTAATTTACATTACTGGTCCGTAAATTTTGACAATATTATTATTTTGGTCCTTAGAAAACTTTCAATTGTGATCATATCGTCATTCACGTCTTTCTATCAGAATTATGTATTAATTTTTATTATCAAAATTAACAAGAGAAATCATGAAAGGGAAATTAAAAAGATAATAAAAATTAAACAAAAGTTTAGGTTCTATAAGAAATATAAGTACGAGGACTAAATTTCAGGTATTATCAACTTACCTATTGAATTTTTCAAGACGTTCAAGTAGATTTGTTTTAGGATGTTATATTCCTTATAAAGAATTTGTGGATCCCTAACTTATAGTTAAACAATGCACATTTAGGGGTCATGGATGTATTTCTCCAACTGTTTTTAGTTTTCGAATCTTTTCCCCCTACTATAATTCTTAGATTTTTCTTTTTCATGCTTTTGATTTAATTAGGCTGCTCAATGAATGCTGTCCAATATTGAGTTACCTCTCAAGGATTCCTTGGCAACCAAAAAAAAGAAATTAATAGTTGGAGGGCCCCAAGGCCTATTTTCTTCTTAAATTGAAAGCTAAAGTCAACAAATGTGTCTGGGGAAAAAATAAATTATACACTCCTAATTTCGAGATGAAAAATAAGACATACTTGTACACATCGACCTATTACGTCAATGTTATTGTGTTTACGTTTGTTTCAGTTCTCATTTTATATTCTTCTGTCGTTGCGACGTCAATTAATAAATAAAAGTTCAATAAATAAAATTGTATTAGTGCCACTTTAGAGTTTTTAAACGAAATAAGACTTGTTTGAAAACTTTATTTAGTAAGCCAAATACAAACATAAGCTTGTATATTTTACTCTTATCAATTACCAGTGTGCTCAATTTGTTCCTCAATTCTTCTGACGAGGAGATG
Organism: Parasponia andersonii; assembly: GCA_002914805.1. NCBI lineage: Eukaryota > Viridiplantae > Streptophyta > Magnoliopsida > Rosales > Cannabaceae > Trema > Trema andersonii. Next base: position 331,135 of record JXTB01000076.1, read on the forward strand.
GTAAGCATGAGAGTATAGAATGCGGATCCTATCCAAGTTCTTATTGGTCCAATTATAAGAGCACGTATAAAAAAATTCTAAAATGCGTAAAGTATATTGATTCAAAAGATTTGAGTTCAGGCATGCATGTGGAGACTCATTGATGGAGATGAACGAATTTCTAAGGTCTTAACAAGCTTGATTCAAGTTCAAGAAAGTTCATAGGTGCATATGAAAGGGAAATCTGATATGTAAAGACTTAAACGTCAAGTCATAGCTTACTTTCTTATTTTAGTTATCAGTTTCCCAAAATGATTTATTTGCTTGTTTCCTTTTTTTTAGTGGTGTGTAATAGGCTGAAAATTAAAGGATTAAAATCATATTGTCTACCATGTAATTAGGAACGAATTTAGGTTAGCTATTAGGGTTATTTTCCTACTTTCCTTTTCTGATTTTGGGTAAGTTGGCTTAATTGTTTTTTTGTAAGGTTTTTTAGAATTTAAATTTCGTGGCTCTTGGCCTATATATTGTATACTTTTCATTCAATAAGAGCAGATTACTATTCATTAAAATTAAGAATAATTTCTCTTTGGTTCTTTGAGAACTTATTCGAACTTATCAGATTTCTCTGTTGTGTTCATCTCTTGACTTATCAATCGAGTTTCCATCCTTGATTGTGGCGTCTTCTTTTATACCAAGGTTCACATCTCTTTATAGGTGTTGGGTTGAGGTTTTCCATCCAAATCTGATTGTAGAACGGTCCTAGGCATCATCCTTGTATCGGATTTTGTCACAAGTTAGCGGGGTTCGTATCATTTGGTATTATGAGTCAGATTCTAGTCTCAAGTTTAATCTATCCTTTATCTCTTCTTTCTAGTCAAAACTAGTCTATATTCTTTCTTCTTTCTTTCATCTAAATCATCCAAAAAAAAAAAACATAAACTCGATCTGTTCTAGTCGTAGCCAATTCAGATTGCTTGTTTACTTTTGGATCTGAATTTATTTCTTGGTATCTTTCAGTTAGCCTTTGTGTTTTCTGTTATTATTTGGATTCTCAATTAAAAAGAAAAAAAAAAAGAAGCAGAATCCCGAAATTAAANAAAACCAAAAAAAAAAAAAAAAGAATCAGTGGTTGAATTAGAGAATTTTGATAGTGCTTCAGTAAAACAATTGTAACTTCTGATCTAGTTATCGAAACAATACATATTATATATCAAATCGAAGCTTATTCTGAACCATACGACTCTGAACTAACTATATACTGTTCACCCCAGTTTTCGAGTCTAAAATCCATCATTTTCATCACTTTCCTAGGCTTCAAAGTTTTGCGTGCGTTTTTTTTTCTTTGTTTCGCTTTCTTTACTTATCAATTTCTAGAAACTGTTATTCCAGGTTAATAAATTAAATCATGATTTGGTTGATGAGTATTTTGTGTGGATTATTGCTCAGAAATTCTGATTATTTATTTGAATTAGTTTGATAAGAACTTTTGAGAAATTACGAGGAGAAAAAGGCAACAATGGTGAGCACATTAGAGGGTAAAAGCCAATCTGATATATTCGAGAGAAACACGAGTGAAATTGAGTGATTCATTACTGAGTGAAACACGTGAGAGAGTGTGTGAGGTTCTTTCTTTTCTAATTTTATTGTACAGCAAACATGTCAGACAACAAGGATAGAAATAATACTGGAGATACATCGGGAGTGGATGATCCAAAACTTCTCATGGAAGCTTTAATTGGCGAGATGAGAAGAGTAATGACAACAAAGATGGAACAGGTTCATGAGCAGATGGACAATAGAGAACTCACATGTGGAACAGCCACAAATTGCTCCTAATATGCGTGGAAGAGGGAGATTCCAGCATAGGAAAGTGTGGGCTGAAGATGAAGAGTATTATAGAGATAATTTTGGAGATGAAGATGATCGAGATTCAATTGTTGGTAATACGAGATACGGTGGGCAGTTTAGAGGAGCTAAGAATCGAGAAGATAATTCACTGGATAGTATTAAGATGAAGATTCCATCCTTTCAAGGTAATAACGATCTAGAAGCTTACCTGGAGTGAGAGAAAAAGGTTGAATTAGTATTTGATTGCCACAATTACTCCGAGAATAAGAAGGTAAAGCTTGCTGCCATTAAATTTTCCGATTATGCAATTGTATGGTGGGATCAGTTGATAATGAATAGGAGAAGAAATAGGGAGCGACTAATAGAGACGTGGGAGGAGATGAAAACAGTGATGAGAAAGAGGTTTGTACTGAGCTACTACTACCGGGAATTGTATAACAAGTTACAAAGCCTTAGGCAAGGTAACCGGAGTGTAGAGGAATATTATAAGGAGATGGTGATTGCTATAATTCGAGCGAATGTAGCGGAAGATCGGGAGGCTATAATGTCCAGATTCTTGGTTGGTTTGAATCAAGAAATTGCTAATGTGGTGAAATTGCAACATTATGTGGAGTTGGAGGATATGGTACATATGGCAATAAAAATTGAGAACCAATTGAAGAGGAGGGGTAGCACACATCCAAGCCAAAATCCAAGTACATCCGCTTGGAAATCGAATCAATGGAAGAAGGATGAGAGGCAACCTACGATGAAGCCTAAAGCTGAGCAAAAGCAAGAAGTGACCAGCCATGTAATTCAAGGTAAATTCGATTCTTCTACTTCTAGGAATCGTGATATCAAGTGCTTTAAATGTCAAGAGATGGGTCATATAGCTAGTCAATGTCCAAACAAAAGAGTTATGGTATTGCGAGATGACGATGAAATTGAAACCAAAGACAAAGACGACACCGATTTTATGCCACTATTGGAGGATACCAATGAAGAGGAATACCCTGCCCAAGGAGATTTGTTGGTGGCAATGAGAGCTTTGAGTGCGCAAGTCAAAGAAGATGAAGAGGTGCAATGAGAAAACATCTTTCATACTAGGTGCCACGTTCAAAACAAGATATGTAGTATGATTATTGACGGTGGTAGTTGTACTAATATTGCTAGCACTACTATGGTGGAAAAATTAGGGTTGCTAACCATGAAGCATCCCCGGCCTTACAAGTTGCAGTGGTTAAATGATAGTGGTGAACTGAAGGTCAATAAATAAGTATTAGTTTCTTTTCGTATTAGGAAATATGAAGATGAAATTTTGTACGATGTGGTTCTGATGCAAGCTGGACACTTATTACTAGGTCGACCATGGCAATTTGATAGGCGTATTAAATATGATGGCTTCACCAATAAGTACTCATTTGTACTTAATCAAAGGACAACACTCTAGTTCCTTTGACACCAAAAGAAGTTCATGAAGATCAAGTGAGGTTACAAAAAGAGACTGATC
>JXTB01000076.1:336953-471070 GCA_002914805.1 Parasponia andersonii
AAATTTGTGAAGTGTTTATCTGGAACAGATATTTACCAAGGTGCCCTAAATAAAGTTAAAACAGTTTACAGTACTCGTTGGAACTCCCCATAAAAATAGCCAAAACAGCAGAAGACAATAAAAGGGACAACTCAGTCACGTAAACAAAGGTGCAGTTGACACTCGAATAACAAAATAAAATAAATTGGTGAAAATGACCCTCAAATTTCATTGAGTATTGACGCATATTATTATGAAAGCTGCCCTTAAACTCCGTGAAATGCAAATGGCCTTAATATCTACAATTGTTTAAGCATCAAATACCTTTTTGTTCTTTTTTTGGTTCATTTTTTCTTTCATTTTGCCAAAGACTATTAAAAAAATAAATAAATAAATAAAAATTGGAGGATATGGTTTCAAACTCAAATATTAGGAGTGTCAAATGCAAATCACCAAAACTATTAAAGTTTTTTTTTCCCCCTCTTTTCGAATGAAAGAAAGATTGAAAGTATGATTTAAACACCAGAGCTATCAAATAACAAGAATGTACCTCATTATCACTAGCAAAAGAGGCATTGCCAGAATAGTGGTTACAAGAAGAAAAATGTTTATACATTACTAGCGATGACAATATAGCACTTTCTAAAATCAATCGTGCTTTACACCAGGAGTTCCTTGCATAGAACAAAAGTTAGACCATTCATTCCTTTTGCCTCTTTTTTTCTCTCTTTTTCTTTTTATCGATCTCTTTTCGTTTTAACATGGCAGTCATCTTAAACTAATATACATTAAATGATTAATGAAAGTTACAATAAAAGTTAAATACAAGCCTAGTGAACTCTATCCTTCGGATAGCAAATAATGAAAATCTGGCAACCAAGAGAGAAACTCTAGAGCAGCCCAAAGAATAAAACACTATAAAAAAAAATAAATAAATAAAAAGAGGAAGGAAGAAAGAAGGAAGACGAAGAAAACAAGGATATTAAAAAGAACAAAATCACCTTGTCATCTCTGTGGATGATCCAATATTGGATCCATTTCTTTATGTACAGCCCCTAAATCTCCTAGATTGCCAAACTTCTCAGCTTCTCTGGCAATCTGGACGTCACAAGGACAATAATACTGATAAAGAAATTTTACAACAAAACGAGGAAGGAGTGCAACTACGACAATTCCAAGCAAACATAACCAAAACAACCCGGTCTTTGCAACATGAAATATCGCCCTGTCAAATAATATTGGAGGTGCAAACATTAGTCCATATACAAAATGACCGTGTAGTATTCTTATTTTCTCAACTCATGCGTACATATATAGCATTTCACAACTACAATGCAAGTGTTTGTTTATTTAGATCTACTTAAAATGCCAATATGTCCAACAGCAACAGGTTTATGACTAAAGATGGTGAGAATGACTTGTGGGAATGATCCACTAGATAAAGAGCATTCGTGACTATGACAAATCAATCTTGACAGGATCTGATAGTGATTTCCAAAAGACCCCAAAAAAATAAAAAAATAGAAGGCAGCAAAACAAAAACAAAATCACGAACTTCAACTATATCAACTTGGGGTGATTATTATTGAAATGGTGAAAGTCTTCAAGGATTTGAATCACTCTGTTTTGAGTTTAGCATTAGTAATGTTGCAGTTATAAGTAACCATGTAAAACCTTCTTTGCTTACACCATAATTCAGCATGAACTAGCATAAGTATCAGTAATTAACTTCTTGCACTTTACTATTAGAAATTTTGAATGAGCTGAAACATTGAAAAGGATATACATTAAACTCTGTGAGAAATTCTTTTATCATGATGAAAACCTCAGGAGTTTCAGAGGCTTCAATTATTGTGTTTTGGATTGAGCATTAGTAAATTTGCTTTCATGAAAAGAAAAACAATAATAGCAATAATAAATAAAAATAATGGAAAACACACACACACACTCATACTAACTCTTCGCTGAGTCGTATCAAAAAAAAAAAAAAAATCTCTTAGCTATCCAGCATGAAATTGAATATATCGAATCTTTAGCATGTACTTTTTTACTACCATGCACTCGCAATTTACTATTTGGCTAAGCTAAGAAATTAGAGAGGAGATACAATATATGATGAGATAATTTTGTTTTTAGCCGAGATAAACTACAAAATTAAAATTAAAATGCTTGTTACTTTCCGCAAAAAAGTAAGTTCACATTAAAGACACAAGGATTATTTCATGCACAAAGAAAAGTGAAATACTTGATACTATTATAGATAATAAAACATACCAATAACCAACTAGCGAAGGAAAAGAATCAATGACAGTAACACAAATCCAGGTTGCAACTATAGATCCCCAAATGGCAGCATGAGTAATCCAAGTCCACCGAATAACATCCATGGCCAAGTGTAAATTAACCAAAACAACCACCGCAATTGTCCAGAGATCTCCTATACTGGATGCATCAAGGGTGCTTCCCCAATAAGCATAAAGAGGAATAAAGAAGGCTGCAAGACTTTGCCACAATGTGTCCATCATTGTTACCCAAAACAATTTAGAGTTGTAGCATTCTTGTCTGTGACCAGCACCATAAAGCTGAGGATACTTTAGAAGAGTTTTTCTACTAAGGTCCTTATCAAGAATTCCAACAACAATTGTTGGTAAGGAAGTGTAGACTACAGAATACAAGACGCTGCTCCACTCAGTGATTGCAGTTGTCAAACTGAAAGATGTATAAAGCACATACCTACAGCAAATGCATCATGTATACGATAATAAGCATGACAGCATTCCAATTAACTAAAATGCAAATCATACAGGAAAACAAAAACAAAAAAACAAAAAACAAAGGGGAAAAAAAAAAACCAAAACAAAACATGTGAGTTAGTTTTCAAAACACATTCATCCTCAAAATGAATTCAAATCCGACAACATTCAAGTCCTGAACTTTACATTCGAAAACCTCTATTTAAACCTAATTAGAGGCCGAAAAATGAATGCAGCAAGAATTTACTGTTCTAACATTAGAAAAAAACTCACCAAAACAAAACAAGTACAAACACTGCATTCCTGTAGAAGTTGTATAAAATTGTGTAGCCCATTCGCTGGTAATTCCAATGTCCATGGACCAATAAAAGGGGAACCAAGAATCTGAACTGCCCCATTGCAAAATCTGATGCCATCACAGCTTGCCGACCCTCTTGGCCACTGATGCCAACTCCAACATCAGCCATTTGGATCATTGACACATCATTAGCACCTGTTGATAATATGTCAGAAAATTCCAACAGCTTCAAATTTCAATGAGAGAATAGGCCAATAAATTCTATTGTTCTGGTAGCATAAAATACTGATTCATTTAAGGTATGGAAGTTACCATCCCCAATGGCCAGTGTCATGTCCGCGGTCCTATTCTTTACAAGGGCAACAATTCCAGCTTTTTGCAGCGGAGCCACTCGGCAACATAGCACTACGGAACATTTACTCGCCAACTCAAAGAGCTGGAATATTTTTTTAGAAGGAAAAAAAAAAAGAAACAGTTAAATTTACGTTTAAAGCATCATCCAAAGCTTACCTAAAAAACTAGGTCCAGAAGAAATTACCTGCTCTTCAAGTTCACTGTCAAGAATGTAAACGAGGCTAGTTCCATCAACAATCAAGGCTGCTTGAGTGAAAGTAACTCTTGAGGTCCCTCCTGTATCACATGTTACCCCAGGCATGGTCATGAGCTTCTTAGCCATGTCTGTGGCCTCCTGTAAGCACCTTCTACAAGATTCCTTGGAGTTGCTATTAATTATAATTTGAGTCATCTTGGAATTCAGGAGCTTTGAAGAGTATCCAATTGATATGGCAGTTTCTTGCTTGTCACCCGTCAAAACCCACATTTTAATCCCAGCAGTTCTGAGAGATTCTATGGCTTCTGGCACCCCATTTTGCAGTTTATCTTCAATTCCAGAGGCACCTAATATGCTGAGATTGTTTTCTACGTTGCCAGCAACTTTACGTAGGAGAGCAGCCCGACCAATCAAAGCTGTGCTAGCTGCCTCAAACGAAGAATGCCACTGCTCAAATTCGGAAGTATTCAGTTCTCGCATCCCAACAACAAGTGTTCGTAGACCCACTGAGGAGTAAGCATGTAGATGAGCTTCTGTTGCACGTATTATGTTCAAGTTCTCAGATCCATCGATCACACTAAGCATTGTCGTATCAGCACCTTTTACAAAAACTTTCACCGACTTGTCCGGGCACCCAAGTATGACGGACATTCTCTTACGATCACTATCAAACTCATGCAAACCCAAAACATTGAACCTGCACTGCCCATGATTGAGAAGTTCATGAAAGAGAAGTAATAATGTCTTTATTTCTTGAAATAAAGATTCAGTATTCTGATAATTCTAAACGGAAGGCAATCATCTATAAGTAATAACATATTATAAAATATGATAAACTAAGCTATATAAGTAATTCAAACTGTTTCCCTTACTATCAACTTGTTCCTTATTGTTAATTTTGGGATGCACTGGGCAAAGAAGAAGCAACCACCACTTAGTTGTGGAACAAGTTACCTTCTATTAGAAAATAGTTGAACCAATTTTTATAGTGGGTAACATAAGAAGGAACAGTACAGTATTGCCCAGGTAAAAACTTCAAGAAAGAACAAAACTAAAAATCCAAAAATAAAAATCCATGAGGAGAGTGATCAGGATAACATCATTTAAATTACCTTTGCCTTTGTCCAAGTATATCAATTACTATATGGCCTGAGGTTCTTTCAACAAGCATAAAGCCATAGGTTGCAGCAGCATAAACCAATGCTTGTTCATCAGGAGACTCTCCTTGGTAATCTATCAACTTAACTCTGGGATCAGATGTATCAATAACAAGTGGAACAATTGCATTGCAAGCTGCCAATGCAAGAAAGAAATCATGGACTTGTTTGCCTTTGTTTGTATTCCTTCCCCTCTTTAGTACTTGAAGAAGCTCCGGATCAGCATTTACCTTCATCTTTGGCCTCAAAATATTCCCATCAACTGATACAAGATAAGGCATTAAGAAATATAAAATGAACCATGAAGATAATACCAAAAATAAAAAAGAAAAAGAAAAAAAAAATTAAAAAAAAAATCAGATAGAACAGATAAGTAGCAATAATGACGATGATAAAGACAGTGATCCAAAACAAAATATTATCATCACTATAGGCTCAAACGAAAAGGATTTTTCGAAATCATAAATGTTTTACCTTGCACTGAGTAACCCTGCTCCCCTTCTAAAACAAATCTCCCACCACTATAATCCACCTCCCCAATGCTTGCACATTGGAATTCCATTTTGTTCTCCGTAAGGGTACCAGTTTTATCTGAAAATATGTACTTTATTTGTCCTAAATCTTCATTTATGTTCAAAGCTCTGCACTGAAATCTTGAATTTGAGGCCTCATCATACAGTTGCGCATCTCGGATCATAAAATAAGCCTGACCAACCCGGACAAGCTCCATGGAAATATACAGAGAAATGGGGATCATAATCTGGAACACAATAACCGACATGAGAAAAGTGAAAATTATCTCTAGTCCCCATCCATAATAGTTAAAGTCTTTCACTTTCGCCCCAGAGAAGTCCTTTCTCCTGTAGAAGGGTAAGTAATCCAACTCATCCCTTTCGCGCCTCAACCAAACAGCGGCACAAATAGAGACAACTGTACACAAAGCAATAAGAAACACTGAGAGGATGATGATCTCAAAGTTCATACGGCTCTCAAGCTTGCTCCTCTTACATGAGGCGCCAGAGCTATTAAGCATAGCCTTTGTCTCCCGGCCAGCATACACCGCAACCCCAATGGCCCAACCAGTGTTTTTGAGTTCACAACCTCGAAGAAGAACATTGGAGGGTCCTAGAGAAAGTTTTTTCCCATCAATTTCCAAATTTGCCTGGAACCCATAAATATTCCTATTGGGTTTCTCACACCTAATCAACCCACTAACCTTCTCCTTCTCCGGAAACTTCGAGAGTGTTTCCTGTTTCGCATAACGAGTCTTCAAATTCGACTCTCCATCCAAATTGATTGTCTGTACATACGAAACCCCAGTTGGATCACTAGTAGAGAGCAGCACCATATCACAAGGAATGGTTTCATTTGCCTGAATTTTGATGATTTCACCGACTTGAATATCCTTCCATTTTTTCGGTTGGAACTGATTATTAACCAAAACTAAAGCTAACCGATTGTTCTCAATTCGATCAGACCGATGCCGCCTATAATCTTCATATGCATCCTTAACAGTAGTAACTAGCAGAACAAACGCTAAAGGCAATATAGAAGCTCCCCGGCCAAAAACAGCCAGCTGGGGTAGCTGATTGAGCACAGCTATTACAAGAAAATATATGTATGCAACTCTATGAAATTGTTCAAACAAATTTCTGGGCAAAAATGTAAGGATTGAATACTTTCCCGTCCTAATCGAATTCCTAGAAAATTCAAACCTCTCATTCGTCTTCCCAGGATCATTGATATAGATCAACCTAGAGTCTTCATCATTGATCTCCTTCTGTGAAATGCTAAACACTTCTGAATCAGCGGCTCTCGACCCATACCTGACATGCTTCGTGGCCCGATCAGCGAAACTCACTTCTCGAACGGAATTCCCAGCCGAAGCCTTGGACTGGAACGAAGAAGAATTGCCTGTACGCGCCGAGGAGCTGAAACTAGATTCAATGTTCAGAGAATTCAAAGCCGGTCTTTTGGAGTCCATACCCGGAAATCGATCCGGATCAACTCAAATTAGGTTTTCCTTTCCCCGCTTTTTCTAGCTCAGAAACAACAGAAATGGCGGAAAGGTTGTCAGAGATTTGATCAAAAGGGATCGCTTCAAGGCCATGATCTGAGTATCAGAGGCCTCAAAACCACCGCCAAATCGATAATCAACAAATGCATTTCATTACCAGGCCAAGAATTTCGATCAAAACCTGCTCCAAAATCACTGTTCAGATACAAATGTCGAAAACTAACGAATAAAGATTTTCCAGTAAACAAACAATATGATAGATAAAAACCCTCTTTCAAGCTGAATTTTCTCGAACTTTCTCGCATTCCAAACGCGGCATTTTAGAGAGAGAGAGAGATTGTGGAGATGGGTATGTGGGTGATGATGGAGGACGAAGCGTGGGTTGGGTTGGGTTGGGTTGGGTTGGGTTGGTTTCGGGCATTGAAGAAGCGTGTTAAGGAGGGCGAATACGGAGGAGGATTTTGACGGCAAATGACCTTAGAGTCCCATCAAAACCCGAAAAGGTGCTTCTACTGCCACACCCCCCAAAATCTCCACCCACGCACACCCCGTTCTCATACTTGATTGATCTTTCTGTTAATATTCCATAATGTAATGATTCAAATGCAAAATGTCAAACCTTAAGGAAAATTGCTTTGCTAAAAATTACTATTTAGTGTATATTTATTAATCCATGGTAAAAAAAATAAAAAAATAAAAGAATATCAAAGGAGAAGGATAAAAAAAAAAAATGCATAGAAATAAAAAATTGAGTTATCTTTTTTTTTAATTTTACCATTTATGTGCAAAGCATTTTCTAAAATTTGTATCTAAAAGAGATAATAATTATAAAAATGAGTGGAAACGAGAATACTTTCATAATTTTCATTCTTTAGACGTTATTAATAAGTAAACATAGCCTCGTATGAAAATTATGCTTAAAATTAAAGCACCTCAATTTTTATAAGCCCCTAAGCTTTTCATAATTTGCACTTGTTGGTCTGGTAGGATATATTCACTACAACTTGTACAGTATACATTGGCAAAAGTAAAAAATTTATCTTCTTTAATGTTTACTTGTCCCGAGGAGATGAACAATTAATTTGATTACTGACCGGGTGAAAAAGGCCAGAAATCCTACTCCTGAAATTACAAAATATGATAAGGACACATCAGGATGCACTGAATTACTAGAAGTTAGTAAATACATTTTACATGAAATGATTTAAGGTGGACAGTAAAAAAATAATTTGAAATTTAAGCGTACGAAATTTAAGTATTCTATTATTTAAATTTTAAATTTTAGATTATGTAAAATAATATTTTAAAATTACAAATTTCTAAAAATTAATAAATTGTACTAATTTTTTGATCAATTTTAATAATAAAAAAATAATAATATTCTCTATTCAAACTAAATTAGTCTTTATTGTTTTCCTTAATTTTAAGGATATTATTATCTTTTACTAATTAAAGTTACTCAAAAGGTCAACTTAGGGTATTAATTTTCAAAATTCTTAATCTTACGGTATTATTTTACTAAGTCCAAACTCGAAGAGTTAAATTGCAGAATACTCAAATTTCAGGATTTTTTTTATAGTTTGCCCAATATATTTAAATTACAAAATACTCAAATTTCAAAATATGATAGCTTTATATCTTTATTTTTTATAACAATTATTACCAAAACTAATGTCTTTCATCAACTCCTATGTGCTTTGTATTGCTTCTCCTCGCAGAAAACTACAACGATCTGTGCTAATTGAAGCCCTAGCACTCCCACCTAATTTTTGCTTGATCTACCTCTATATGAATGAGTCAATGCCATCTGCCTCATAGATCACTAATCTTCAAAATCACGACACAGTAATCTATTGCTAATGTCCTTTGTTAAGTCTCCGTCCCGAGTAGGTCTATTTTTATATATGTAAAACGATTACTACTTGACTCTTTCACCTTTTCTCATTTAATATTTTGGGGTATTAGTAATTTTTTTACTCCTTGAAATTTGTTTTATGGTTTTTTAATTGGGAACAGATAGCCAAATCATCTTAAACTATTAGCAGGTGGACTAATAATAATATTATACTTTTACACTCCTCATTTATATTTAGGACTAAACAAATGAGATATCCAATTTGGGCCAAACAAATGAGGATGTAAGTAATTCAAATGAATGGAGAGAATGAAAACAACAAAAGCTCTATAACAAGTTAGAGAGTTGCAACTATAAAAATTTAAACTTAGTATCTTGTGCTCTGATACCATGTTAAATAATCAATTCATTCCCAAAGCTCAATTATTAGGAGGTAGGATTGATCAATACTATCTAACAAGGATTTCAATATATTTGTGTTTTGATCCATCTTTATCCATAAACCAAGAGTTTTCGAAAGCATTTTTATTCTCAAAAGTACTATTATAAACTATAATGACTAATATTGTCATGATTATCCTCAATAATACCAAAGTTAATATAGTCTTATTCAAAGGGAGTATAACATTTTTTTTAATAAAAAAAGGTTATTAAAGAATTTCCTTACTGTAATGGTAAGTGGAATCCAAATATCTTTTTGATTGAATACATGCTCTTGCAGACTTCTTTGAATGACAGTTTCAATTATGATATATTAGATTATCACATATCACTTTATAGGATGAGATGAAGAAAAAAATAAAAAGAAAAGTTCTTATCACATTGTTATAACTCTTTTATTGAATACCAAGGCTAGATCCATCTTTACATCTTAGGCATGTCACCTCTTATATTAGTACATCATCTCTAATACAACACCATATTTACTATGTTATACAACCTAGTGTTAGCCATGTTATCATAATTGAAAATCATTAACTTGAGTTTGATCCTAAGTTAACTATCCAAATTAACACAAATTTAGCTGAAAGTAAAACCTTATGGGACCACTTTATCCAAAAATGATCAAGACATAACGAATCTAACATGTGACATAAAAGTGTACGTTAGAAGACTTATAGAGTGGAATGAAAATAAAATTTACATAATTTCTCATGGACTATTAGTAATTTTGTGAGAGCGATATTGTTAAAGACGTAGTTGAGTACATTGTGATTCAAAACTCTAATATGCCTGAATCTATGTTTCCTTCACCACTTTGTGATTCTATTTATTTAAATAATTTTAGTTCCTTGAATCTTAAATTCCTAAAGTTTCTCTTGATCATATTGGATCTAATGTATATTTATTTGATTTAATTTTTTATATGACTATTGGTCTAGTTGTCAATGTGAAATAATTATTTGTTAAGTAAGATGTTCAAAAGACTTACATGTTCTCAATATTTTTTTTTTGCAAAGAAAGTAAAACAAGTACCAAGCTTTGGTAGAGAAAATAGTTTTTTTTTTTTAAGTTTTTAAGTATACACAAGAGACTATATGTCAAAAAATTAAGTATAATAAGAATACAAATATATTGGTCCTTACGGTAGATTCTCTGACTTGCCACAAGTTGAATTCTCTAAAGTAGTGTAATCTTCTTTTCTACTCTCGCTTTAAATGCCAAGAAATCAAAATAACCTTTTGATTCACTTTCGTTGATTTCTCAAATCCATCGCTATCTTACTTCTTATAATTTTCTTACTCTAATTTTGTGAGACAGTTGTGAAACTAATAAATATTATGATTCTCCTACAATCTCATAGCACTTATTTATATTAGAATATGGTACAATTCTAGTCTCACTTAAACTCTTATGAGTGAGGTCTTATATTTCAGTTAGAAGTCTTTTAATTAGAATATTCTTTTTTTTTTTTTAGAATAACCAAAGGAATTAAAAGAAGAGATAAATAAATATGAGAGCATGTACGAGAGTTTCACCTTATATATACCTTTTCTCACAAAACTCCAACCTTATAATCTTGGAATACACATGAGGACCAGTAATTGGCTCTTGTTGTATTTTCTTGAGCAATCTTATTTAAATTCTGTTCAAAGGGCATATTATCTGATTTAATTTAAGATAAAGTATATTACCTAATTCTAATTAACTCTTGATTAATTAGTCCAAATGTATCAGAAATAGTATATTCCACTAAAAGTATACTAGGGAATTCTTAAATAAAGTTTACATTAAGAAAGCCCATTAACATTTAAATATATGGATATATATCCTTATGAAAAATATCAATAATATGATCTAGGTAAAATTACTATTTTCCCCTTTTTATTATTTTCTTACATACGTCTAATAGATAATTTGACTTTATCATGAAATTTAAAATTCAACAAAATCCTTTATTGAGTATTTAATACTAAGAATTAAGTATCCGTATCTTAATAAGATGACGTTAATAAGGTGATATTAACTCTTAGATAAATAAGAGTCATAATTTTCATATGTAAATAAATATCCTCTACAATTATAAGAGTATATTATCAAACTATCAAAGATCATGCTAACGTTATATTATTTAATAAGTCAAGTAGTATAGTTCTTTTTTTTTTTTCATAGAAAGTTAAGTAGTATGGTTCATGAATATAAGTTTATTACTCATTTCATGTTCAAGATAGTTATATTTTTTGTATTTTTTGTAAATGTATATTTTAAATAATAGTAATTAAATAAAAAAAATTCACTTGGCCCTATTAGTATATTTGAGTTACATCAGGTTATCTGTTCAAAATCAAATAATTTAATAACTGTAGAGTAATCACTCTTAACTAAAAAAGAAAGAGCATACAAGCCTTATACTAGATAAAGTGTGCAGCAATTTGTAGGTAGTGAACTATTATTCAGATCAAATATAGAATCATGTTTTCTACACATAATTCTTCATGTGATTAATTTTGTTATCATCTTTTTAGTCTTGAAACTTTTGGATATTTATATTTATATCAATTTTTTGATATGAATACATATGTGGGATATATTTTATTAACTCATTAAATAAATTACTAGTGGCATAACTCGAAACAAGAAAGTAAAGTTCTAAATCTATCAACAATTAAACTATATACATTCATTTTCTTTTTACACTACAAAAGAAAATTTTTATTCTTTTATTTTTCTTTGTACATTCACTATATTTCACAATTACCCTTGTTTACTTTGGGCATTCTTTATTTAGTTGTACTAATAATGAAAATAAAATATATGAGCTTGAAGCTATTATTATTATGCCTAAATAATATATTTTTTTAATTTTAAGTTCTTTTTTTTTTTTGAAATGATAAGTTCCCTTTTTTGTTTTTGTTTTTTCAAATTATTCTCCAATTTTATCCTATGCTTTTTGCCTTCCTATTTATTTGCTTTTCGTCTATTTATTATTTGTTTTCTCCCAAAAAAAATAAGTGTAAAAATTTTGATCAAGATAATATGATATATAAAGGAAAACCAAATCTAAAATGATATTTATTTTTCTCCTTTACTTTTTTCGAGCTTTATTTTGATTATATCTTAACTCAAAATCATAATGTATTGCCTTTTTTCCCCTTCTCTAGTCACAGATTCTCAATATCTATGCTCTCTATAATATATATATATATATATATATATATATAGGCACTAATTCAAGGTTTTTTTTAACCCATCCAAAAGTATTATTTGTACAATTAAAATTTATCACGTACGTCTTTTTATGTTAAAAGTTGGAAAAAAAATATTAAATAATGAGTTTGTATTTATATATTTTTTTTCTAATTACTTACATTATGGTAGTTTTTAGATAATGATTTAACGGCTAAAAAAAATACTTATAGATAGATAAAAAAAAACTATTAGATTGGAAACTATATATATTTAAGATTTATGTATTATGGTAATATGGCATTTTATCACATATTCTACGTAGTTATACATATAAACTATTTATATATGATTTATATATATATAAAGATTTTTGTTAATCACACGGTTTCTAATATATATATACATATAGACAAATAAACAAATTTTTTTTGAGTGGACTAAAAAAATAAATAATTAAATATACATATAAATAAAAGTTTCATTTCCCATAAAAAGTAAAAGAATATCGTTGCATAAGGAAATTTTTTAATTTTTTTTATTATAGTTACTTTATGGTGACATTTTCTCCCAATTTGTTTATAAAAATTGTATATTTGCGGATTTAGTACTTTTTTTTTGTTAATAATTGTAATTAAGTGATCTTGAAGAATAGAAGATAAGAAGTTTTCTTATATGGCTTAAGCATTATTCTCATTTATAATTGTCCATTTTAGTACTTTTAATAATAGAAAAATTTGTAATTAAAATTATGAATATATATAATCTAATTATTGATAGATTTAAAACTTCTCGAAAAAGAGGAAAAAGCATGATTTGCAAATAAATCACAATATTAACTAATCATTCGATAATTATTAACATATTTATCAAGGAGAACTAAAGAGACAAAAAATAAAAGTAGTGCGCATGGCTTAAGATGGTTTGAAACTTGTTACGTGGCCAAATCAATTGACAAAAGTATAGTTCTTTTTAGGCCTAATCAACTTCCATAGACCCTAAAACCCTCTTATCAAGTAATAGAAAGGAGAATTATGAGTCTGAAGATCTTACAATAAATCCGATCTAGACTAGCCAATGGTATGGGATCAAGCAAGATTTGGCTTCCAAATGTCACATAGTTAGGAATATGGGAATAAGACAAATTGTAGACGGTTTTTCAGTTACCATCTCCATTCCCGAATATACAAATCATATTAACCATTTTTTCAGTTGTGGGGATAATATATGGATTAACCAATGGGTAACGAAAAAATTTATGGTTACTCATTACCCATTACCCATTGATAATGACAAAATAAAAAAAAATTACGATGAAAGTATTAATTTTTTTCATAATTGAAAAACATTAAATACAATGATATATTAATTTTCAAACTCTAATATATAAGTTAGTATAACTTTCCAAGCTCATTATTTTACCAAAGATATATGAATATAATTAGTTTAAAATTAAATACATGTCTATATGTATAATAATTTTTTATGTGAATATTCATATATATATATATATATATTGGGGAGGATACAGTACAAATTATACTAATATCATCCACATATCATATCCGCATATTAATAGTGTTTTTTCATGCTTGAGTAAGTTTTTTTTTTTTTTTTCATTCAAATCAGATAACTATAGATGTTTGTAACTATAAATTATATTTATAGCAATGGTCCAAGAAGTACCAGGTATGAATCTAAAAAAAGACTTCAAGTGTCATTTGTCCTAATAATAATAGCAGCTCAGGCAGAAAAGTTGCAAATTGTGCCTCCACTACCCGGCCTAGATGCTACCTCCACCTTCTTGTAAGGATATTTTGTTGAGAAATGGACATGTGTAAATCGTGGACCATATGATCCAAGTTAATTTCGAGGATCTATAAGCATCAATAGGTTGGATTTATTTTTATCGTCTTTTTTGTTTAGTATGTCTTGAGTAACTTATTTCGTTAAGCATTCAAGTGCATTCTATATGATAACCACAACTATGTGATCGAGTATTGAGGTCTTTTTTGTTTAGTATGTCTTGAGTAACCTATTTCTTTAAGCATTCGAGTGTATTCTATATGACAACCACAACTATGTGATCGAGTGTTGAGGTAGAAGATACCTAGAAGTAGAAAAGATATATAAATAATTGGAAAATCCTCCAACACTCTATGAAATGGATAAAGGCAAAATATTTTTTTTACTAAACATTAAATGTTGTTATAGAAAACACTTATAGGGCACAAATCCCAATAGTTTCAAGATTCTATATCTTTATTAAGAATCAAAACTTGTGATTTTAAATATTTCCACACTTCATATTATTAGTTTATGATTTATCTGAGTTTTAACTTGTACGAGTCGAGTTACCGAACTTTGGTAGAATGATATAAGAAAAGAATATAATACTTATAATTTTATATCATCATTATTTTAAATTAGGATTATATAGAATTATTTTCAGGATTTTATTTTTTGAGTTTGTTTTCTAGTTGAGTTAGTTTCTTAATTGTATTTGGTTTTATAGCTAAGTTTAATTTCCTTATTATTTAGGTTCCTATTTTATATTTAGTTCTCCAGTTATATATATTTTCCTATCTATAAATAAAGGGAGAATGGGAGATTATTAATTTGACCCTCTTTTAATACATGTGATAAAAAGACACATAACATATAAACTATTTACAAAAGAAGGATTTTTATTACCATATCATTTAATGAATATTTCGGAGTTCCAAAATTATCTTTGACTTGATCTTAAATGAAAATTTTGATGAAGTCAAAAAATCAAAAGTGACAGAGGTGGCACCGAGAAGGTGATTGACCATGTTCGACTCGGGTCAAAATTGTTCTCTATTTGACCCCAGTAAAATTGTTCGCCGTTCGACCTTAGTCGAAAGTTTTCATCTGGGGTCAAAATTTTTCGACCACCGATTGAAAAACGATCAGAATAACTTGAAGAATCAGTTGAAAAATTTTGACCAATTTTGACCATGGTCAAAATTTTTCGACCCTAGGCGAACAAAGGTATTGCCACCAGGGTCAAGATCAAGACCAACAGTGGTGACTAAAGTAGTTTGAAGTTTATTAAAAAAATAAGATATCTAAGTAATTTTACGCATGACATGGCAATTGGGAGTTAGTTTTGAAAACATTAACAAGTGAATTCTATTTTTCATTACAAGGGTTTAGCAGACCCTGTAAGTATAAATTCCTCATAAATAAACCTAATAATTTTCAAATTTTGACAATTTATTACAAAAATTTGAATAAATGGTGGCTCTTTTGCCACTTTTTTTTCCTTCCCTCAACTACTTATAATTAATTTTCCCATTTACAAAAATATCATCGTATACATTGACCTAAATGTCTTTATATTTAGTTAAAAAAATCCTATTTCTTAGTCCACCCTCAAATTTACCATATATAGTTAAACTATATGAAATTATGTCATAAATATTAATAGATCAATAATATAATTTAATTTTTAACCATATATTGATTAATAAAATAAATAAGATAAGGCAATAAGGTTTTGATTTATGTGTTATTTTAATGTTATATGGTCACTTTTTAAAGAAAAATCAAAACTATTTTTTGTTTTAACATATATATGTATATATTTTTTAGTTTCATGTTTTCTTATGAGGAACCTTATTTTGTATTTAAGATAATAGGAAATCAAATTTGTTATCACTATTTTTTATTATTGCCATTAATTTATCTTTTTTATCTTTTATTCTTTTTTTGGTCATTACAATCTCCATTCTTCTCAGATGTTTTCTTTAATACAAAATAATCAATCTTTTTATTGATATAAAAGCTTATACTTCATTGTTTGCATCATATATGTTTATTTTTAATACATAATAAAATAGTGCAGTTATTAAAAAAAAATCGTTATGCTATTTGATTTCATAATATTCTTTAGCAAAAGAGAAAAACAAAGACTCATTATGCTATTTGATTTCGTAATATTCTTTAGCAACAGAGAAAAATGAAAATTCATTGTATTTATTTTCTTTATTGATTATTTACGTGGGAGTAACATACATCAATATCTTGAAGAATACAAAATAGAGAAGATAAAAAATTGGATTTTAAAAGGTAATGGATTGTAAAGTATTAGGAGGATGAGAAAAAAATTATTTTTATTAATATGCATTTTGTAATAAAAAGCTGAGAATAAACTTTAAAAAAATTAAAATTTATGAGAAGTCTATTTAGAAAATAGGTGGGGAGAGGAAAAGGAGAGAAAAAAAAAGTACGGCAATAAAGCACCCTTGAATGAATTGTTGAATTTTCTCCTCTTAGTTCTCTTCTCTAAATTTTCTATCTTGATTCTACTTTATCTAAAATGTATATCTTGATTCTGATATTGTCTCTCGAAATCCTTTTCTTATTATGTGGATCTCACTAATAAGAAAAAGCCACATCTGCTTCGCTAGTAGTCTCATGCTCGATTCACTAACATTTTTCTTAATATTAACATTGCAAAGGATTAGCAATGCCTAAATATTTTACATAGAGTTTATTATGTAAAAGCTTCTAATTTTTTTCTATGGGAAACAAAATTTATAAGAAAAAGGTCAAAAAAGATTGGTGGCCACATGAGGGAGCACCTCCCAAATAACAAAAGTACTAGATTTTTTTGATGAAAGGCCTATTTTGCAACTGAACGAGCAGCGCTATTCATCATCCTAAAATCTAAAACACATTTTAAGTACAAGATGCTAACAGAGAAATAACATTAAAGGAAATATGAGTAAGGGCCAAGCCGAGGATCTATGATCTACTATCGCTAAGACCATCTCCTCGGAGTTAGAGAACATGTGTGCACAATGCCAATTCCTTCCTACACAGTGCAATAATCCTACTTCAAGAGCCCAAAGTTCAACATCAGGCGGATTATTTGCTGAGAATAAAGATGTTACAAGTAGTAAAATCTGATCATTTTCTCCTCTGATAACAACGGCCGCCGCAACTTCCCTATCTTTAAAGGCTGCATCTATGTATACTCTGACTTGTCTAGGAGACTGTGGCAAATGCCCTGGGGACAAAGAAATCTGTGTAGCATGATGAGTTATGTCATTAATAGGCGTAGTTTGGACTTGGTGGTATCCCTTCACGACCGTATTCACCATCGTGAGAATAGTAGCTTGGTATACCTGAGAGTCTTCATGAAACTTTACATTCTTAGCATGCTAGATTTTTTCACAAACTACCGCAACAAAAGTTATAAATTTTTCTTTCAGTTACTTCTCATAATTGATGAGATGGTGAAAACTCACTACAACAGGACTATAATCTGATTCTAAAATTGGGAGATTGAGTATTCTAATTTTTAGTGGGGAGAAAGTGTAATTTTTATTTATTTTCTATTTTTTTTTTCATTATTAGTTGGTCACTAAGTGCATGATGTCTATTGTCCAATGACTTGCATAAGTTGAGTGGGATCTGACTCGTGATGTGTTTGGTTCAAAAAATTTGGGCTGCATTTAAGAGCCGACGTCTTTGCTTGGTGGTCCCAAAACTAAATAAAGAAAAGTTTTTTTTAGATAGAAATGAGCAATAACTTAACTAAAACGAACAAACAAAATTATATTATCTTAGTTCATTCAACAAAAAAATGCATTATCTTTTTAAAAAAATTGTATTATCTTCAAACTTTTTTAGTATCCGAAAAATGACTCCAAAATGTTATCCATAAAGCGGATAATACCATATAGTCTATCAACTAAATGAGTCATCTGATACTTTCTTTGCTTTCAAAAAATTAAAGAAAAAAAGGTGATAATTTTTTTGCTTTTGACTTGTGACACTACTTTTATATTACGTAGCCATTAAGATTTCGAAATCATATTAGTGGTCCTAACATCTGATTTTGACAATTTGTACCCCTGAATTACGAACTTTGGCGGTTACATCCTTAAACTTAGATTAAGGGTAAGACTAGTTTAGAAGTGCAAAAGAAACCCAAATCTTTCTGATTTCTTATTTCTTATTTTTTATTTTTTACTGGGAAAATCCTAAATATGGTGAAAATGGCTAAACATGTGACTGTAGTCAGTATCCATAACTGACAACAATATTTTCCCCCTTTTTTTTTTTCTAGTTTTTATTTTGGTTTCAAAAAAGACAGAGAAAACCAGAAATGGAGAAACAAAAGAACAAAACAGAAGAAACGAACAAAACAAAATAAAGTCCTTAGAAACAAAAGAACAAAACAAAAAACAAACTGAAAACAAAAGACACAATGACAAGCATAGAGGAGACGCTGACCTCTGTACGGGGGAAAAGCCTGTAACATCATCATCTCAATACATAGAAAGTCACTGACATTATGCTAAAAGATTGGTTATGGTGATCTTTTTACATTTCTGTTTTCGTGCTCCAGTATTATTGCATGTGATGAACTGAATTCAAAATATTGCACCAAAAAAAAAAAAGGAAAATAACTAATGGTATCTAGTCTCTACCATCACTAGTATTAAAACACCAAACCGAGCCGATAATAGACAGAACTGTCATATAACAAAATGTTCAATCAATTTTGGAACAGGGACACCATTGGTGTTTTTAGCATGATCTTGAAATTGTTATCGACCCAAGATACATAACCGTTTGAGATAGCTTATTTGCTTCTGTATTTCTTTTTCTATTTTCTTTTGCAAGAGAGTACTTTGCTTAACATGACATTGTCATGTGTCCTTAGGGTACCAGTGCAATAAAAATATCATGAACTTTATTGGGTATGAAAGTTTGAGATGACTGACTCATTGAGAGAGTAACAGTAGAAGGAAAACTAAAAAGCAGAGAAAACAATCTTATTCAACTCTTTTCTTTTTTTCGTAAATTTCATGTTACAATTGTCTAAAACTCAACTACATTGTACACACCGCTGATTTACATAAAATCATGTATGTAAAACTACAAGAAATGTAGAATGAAGACCTAGTATTTTAAACTCTATCCTTGGGACAGCACTCAAAGAAAAATCCGGCCTAAAGAATAAACAAAGCTATATAAATGAAAAAAGAAGGAATAAAATCACCTTGTCATCTCTGTGGATGGTCCAAGATTGGATTCATTTCTATTTGTATAACACCTAGATCTCTTGAATTGCCAAACTTCTCGGCTTCTCTGGCAATCTGAACATCACAAGGACTATAATACTGATAGAGATACTTTACAACAAAACGGGGCAGGAGTGCTGCTACAACAATTCCAAGCAAACATAACCAAAACAACTTGGTCTTTGCAATATGAAAAATCGCCCTGTCAAATAATATTGGAGTTTCAATTATCAGTCTCTAAACACGAGTGTACAATATTCATACTAGTTCAGTTCATATCTATGTATAGAGCATTTTACTTGTACAATGCAACTTTATATTTCTCACCCTCATTTTTCCAATAAACACCAAACTCAGGAAGATACAGAAGTGAAAATAGAATGAGTTTGGTAAAGAATTCCTCCGAAGTAGTTTTAAAAAAGAAAAAAAAAACAAACAATATTTCCAGTGCACACTCACTATCTATATGATGAACAGGTTTATTGCATCAGATGAGAATGACTTGTGGGCGTGAACTACTAGGGAAATCAAAAGAGACTCAGAGAAGGAGATTCACCACTACGACAAAACATCCTTAAACAAATCTAATAGTTGAAAACATAAATCAACTCTACTTAGGCAATTCTAAGTGTTTGGGAGGATTATTATTTAAACAATGGGAATCTTAGGAATGATTTTCAAAGGCTCAACTCATTTGGCATTGGTCATGTGTTTATAAGTGAAGCACCTAGTAATTTTCTTTGCATAGACTGTAACCCAGCCTGAACTTGCACAAATATCAAGTTAGTGTGTGCTTTACCTCTGTTTTGTGACATTATTTTACCTTGCTACGTGAATGAGGTAAGGCAATGTGAAGCAGAAAATAAAATGTAAAATTTGATAATATTTGACAAGAAGGTGTACCAATAACCAATGAGCCATGGTAAAGCATCAATGACAATGACACAAATCCACGTTGCAATGATTGATCCCCAAATAGCTGCATGAGTAATCCAAGTCCACCGGATAACATCCATGGCCAAGTGTAAATTAACCAAAATAACCACTGCAATTGTCCAAAGATCCCCTATACTCGATGCATCAATGGTGCTTTCCCAGTATGCTAAAAGCGGGATGAAGAAGATGACGACACTTTGCCACAACGTGTCCATAATTGTTAGCCAAAACAATTTTGAGTTGTAGCATTCTTGTCTGTGACCAGCACCATAAAGATGAGGATACTGTAAAAGAGTTCTTCTACTTAAGTCCTTGTCAAGCATTCCCACAACAATAGTAGGCACTGAAGTATAGATCACAGAATACAACACGCTGCTCCATTCATTAATTGCAGTTGTCAAAGTGAAACATGTAAAGAGCACATACCTACACGAAAGTGCATGATGTATTAGGTTGATAAGCAAGACAAGATAGTCTAACAAAACTTGTTCTTTTTTTTTTTTCCTTTTCCATTTTTCGTTAGCTGTAAATCTCAAACCATTCTAACTGACTAAACTCTATTTCATACTTAACATAACAGGCATGTTAGTTTTAGAATTGGTTTGATCTCAAAAGGAAACCAAATCCACCTGTACTTTCCAGCTTCAAGTTCAAAACTTGTTTGAACTAGATTTGCATCCAAAATTAGAGGCAGTACAAATATTTTCCTAGCTTCAGAAGAAGGGGGAAAAAAAATAAAGGATTACTCACCAAAATAAAACAAGAACAAATACTGCATTCCTATAAAAATTGTACAAAATCATGTAACCCATTCGCTGGTAATTCCAATGTCCATGGACCAACAAAAGGGGAACCAAGAATCTGAATTGCCCCATTGCAAAATCTGATGCCATCACAGCTTGTCGACCCTCTTGACCACTGATGCCAACTCCAACATCAGCCATTTGAATCATTGAAACATCATTAGCACCTAGAATAATCCCACAGAAATTTTTAACATCAGCTCGAAATGAAAATAAGAAAAGAGTTCAACACATATTTCGAATATTTTGGGAGCATAAGATATCGATTCAGTATATCACAATTTGGAAATTACCATCCCCGATGGCCAGTGTCATGTCAACAGTCCTCTTCTTTACAAGGGCCACAATTCCAGCTTTTTGCAATGGAGCCACTCGGCAACATAGCACTACAGAACATTTACTTGCCAACTCAAAGAGCTGAAATATTAAAACAATAAGTTAGTTCTAGATTTAGGACATCATTAAGGCTTGCTCAAGAAAACTAGGCCCAGAATCAATTACCTCTTCTTCAAGTTCACTGTCTAGAATATAAACAAGGCTAGTACCATCAATTATCAAGGCTACTGGAGTTAAAGCAGCTCCTGAGATTCCTTCAGTATTGTCTGTGACACCAGAAACTGTCACAAGCTTCTTAGCCATGAGTATTGCATCTTGTAAACTTCTTCTACAAGACTCCTTGGAGCTGCTGTTAATTATAATCTGAGTCATCTTGGAAGTCAGGAGCTTTGAAGAGTAGCCAATAGATATGGCAGTTTCTTGCTTGTCCCCTGTCAAGACCCAAACTTTAATTCCAGCTGTTCTTAGAGATTCTATGGCCTCTGGTACCCCTCGTTGCAGTTTATCTTCAATTCCTGAGGCACCAAGTATCCTAAGATTGTTTTCTATGTTGCCAGCGACCTTGCGAAGCAGAGCAGCCCGACCAATCAAAGCTGTGCTTGCTGCCTCAAACGAAGAGTGCCAGTGCTCAAATTCTGAAGGACTCAGTTCCCGCATCCCAACAACAAGTGTTCTTAAACCCATTGAGGAGTAAGCATAAAGATGACCTTCTGTTGCACGCACTATATTTAAGTTCAAAGATTTATCAATCACACTGAACATTGTTGTATCGGCACCTTTTACGAATACTTTCACTGTGTTGTCTGGGCACCCTAGTATGACTGACATTCTCTTACGATCACTATCAAACTCATGCAAACCCAAAACACTGAATCTGCATTGTCCAAGTTCAAAAAGTGAATAAATAATGAAGTAAGAAGGTCTTTACTTCTGGATATAAGGTTCAGTAACTTAATATAATTTTTTATGGAAATATTGGCAAGACTTTGAGAAATAAAAATCCGAGTATCTAGCTGTTTCTGTCACTATCATGTCCTTGATATTAATGTTATCATTTCATTATGAATTCACAAAACCTTGAGATGAACTAGACAAAAAAGATACTGACAGTCCAGAACAAGATTGAATGAACCATGAGACTGCGAAACCAAAAATTTGTACTCGTAGCACAAAAATACCAGGGTAAAAGAAAATTAGCCTAAGGAGAAAAAAAAATGAAAAATACTAAAAAAAAAAAAAAAAAAAAAAAAAAAAATGAAAAAGCAACCAGTAGGAGTGTGGAAGGATAACAGTACTTTCAATTACCTTTGCGTTTGTCCTTGGATATCAACAACTATATGCCCTGAGGTTCTTTCAATAAGCGTAAAACCATAGGCTGCAGCAGCATAAACCAATGCTTGTTCATCAGGAGACTCTCCTTGGTAATCTATCAACTTCACATTAGGATTAGGGGTATCTGTCACAAGAGGAACAATTGTATTGCAAGCTGCCAATGCAAGAAAGAAATCATGCACTTGTTTGCCTTTGTTTGTATCCTGCTCATTCTTTGATAATTGTAGAAGCTCCGGGTCAGGATTCACCTTCATCTTTGGCCTCAGAATATTTTCATCAACTGATTACAGATAAATACATTAAGCAAGTTGAGTAATAAAAAGCAACATAGACCAATAAAGGTAGCAGTAATGATAATGATGATAATGACAAGGACGCCAACTAATAATAATCATAATAATAATAGTTACAATAATAGCTTTAACTGAAGAAAATCTTTTCAAAAGCATAAATGTTTTACCTTGAACTGAGAAACCTGCATGCTCAATTTCTGAACTGCCTTTACTGCCACTGTAATCCATCCCCCCAATACTAGCACACCGAAACTCCATCTTGTTTTCCGTAAGGGTACCTGTTTTGTCCGAAAATACATACTTTATTTGTCCTAAATCTTCATTTATATTTAAAGCTCTGCACTGAAATCTCGAATCTGAGGCTTCATCATACATTTGTACATCTCGGATCATAAAGTAGGCCTGACCAACCCGGACAAGCTCCATTGAAATGTACAGAGAAATGGGGATCATAATTTGGAAAACAATAACAGACATGAGGAAAGTGAAAAATATCTCCATTCCCCATCCAAAGTAGTTATAGTTCTCCACTACCTCCTCAGAGAAGTCCTTTCTCCGGTAGAAAGGTAATAAATCCAACTCATCCCCGTGGCGCCTCAACCAAACAGCGGCACATACAGAGACAACTGTACACAAAAGAATGAGAAACACAGAGAGGATGATGATCTCAAAGTTCATACGGCTCTCAAGCCGGCTCCTCTTAGATGGGGCACCCGAGCTGTTGAGCATAACTTTTGTCTCCCGACCGGCATACACTGCAACCCCAATAGCCCATCCGGTATTCTTGAGTTCACAACCTCGAAGGACAACATTGGAGGGTCCTAAAGACAGCTTCTTCCCATCAATTTCCAAATTTGCCTGGAATCCATAAATATTCCTATTGGGTTTCTCGCACCTAATCAACCCACTAATCTTCTCCTTCTCAGGAAACTTTGACAGCGTTTCTTGTTTTGCATACCTGGTCTTCAAATTGGACTCCCCATCCAAGTTGATGGTCTGCACATATGCAACCCCAGTTGGATCACTGGTTGAGAGCAGTACTATATCACAAGGAATAGTTTCATTTGCCTGAATTTTGATGATTTCACCAACTTGAATATCCTTCCAACTTTTTGGTTGGAACTCATTATTGACCAAAACCATGGCCAATCTATTGTTCTCAATTCGGTCAGAGCGATGCCGCCTAAAATCTTCATAAGCATCCTTAACAGCAGTAACTAACAGGACAAAGGCTAAAGGCATGATAGAAGCTCCCCGGCCAAAGACTGCCAGCTGAGGTAGCTGATTGAGCACAGCTATTACAAGAAAATATATGTATGCAACCCTATGGAATTGCTCAAACAAATTTCTTGGCAAGAATGTAAAGATTGAGTACTTCCCTGTCCTTATGGAATTCCTAGCAAATTCAAACCTCTCATTGGTCTTCCCAGGATCATCAATGTATATTAACCTCGCATCCTCATCATTAATCTCCTTCAATGACCGACTAAACGCCTCAGAATCACCTGCTCTCGACCCATACCTCACGGGCTTCGAACCCAGTTCAGCAAAACTCACTTCCCTAATGGAATTTGCAGCTGAGGTCCTGGACTGAAACGAAGAAATGCTTCTTCTAGAAGAAGTATTTAAAGTAGACTCAACATGAATAGAATTCTCAGCTGGGATTTTGGACTCCATCCCAACTACTAGAATTTGGTTTTGAGGGCCTAGAAACTACAGGTATGGCAAAGGAGGTTTCTGGGTATTAAAGGAGTTTCCTCAGATATGGGATCAAACGTGAAAGCTCTGAAGCCTTGATCTAAAAATCACAGGCCTCATCAACAAATTCAAGAAATACCCAAATAAGAAAATCGAACAAATACATAGAAATTTACAACAAGAGCAGAAACTAGTAATACCAAGTGCTCCAGAGAGAGAAAGAATAAAACCCAATTCACTACTCCAACTACAGATGAACAAACTGTACAAAAAAAAAATCAAATATTTGAGAATAAAAATCAACTCTTTTTCGTTTCTTGTAAGCTGGGTTTTGTTTAGTTTAGTTTTGAACTTACTGGGCTGTTCACCAAGGCATTTTAGAGACAGAGAAAGAGGTTACAGAGAAGAGAATGGTAATGGCTGGAGCTTGGTTCTGTTTAGGCTCAGCTACAAATTGGTCATAATAGAAGCGTGTTGTTAAGGACGAATGGTAAAAGGTCAAAGCCATTGTGAGAAGCTACACAGAGAGAGAGAGAGAGAGAGAGAGAGAGAGAGAGAGAGAGGGCGGCTACTACAAGAAAACTAGGAAGAAGAAGTCGTAATGGGTGGCGACATCAAAACCCATTAGAGATCAAAAGCTAAGACTCTCAATCAATCGAATGAATAAATAAACAAAAGAAAGAAAAGTCTCTCTCCCCCACGTAGAGGGAGAGAAAAGACCTCAACTTCATTCAAAATTCTTCTAGAAGGACTGCCTGCTGCCTTGAATATTTTATAATTTTGATTTTTTTAAATTTATTTTAGAAATTTTATTATTCTTTTATTATTTCTATTTCTAGTTTATTACCAAATTTTGAAAAAAAAAAAGTTGGTCTAAAAAAAACTTAAAAGAAGAGTGGGTGGTCCAAACCAAATGTCTGAATATGACCCAAAATATATTTGCTTTCCTATTTGGTGATCTTGGAAACTCGGAATGACGTGGACAGCTCCCTCTATTGTTGCTTTCTTTCCATTTTCTCTTACATGTTTTTGGATATTGATTTTGGTGTGTCCAATTATATAAATTATGTAATTTCATACTATATAAATCAAATATTTTGAAAAAAAAAAATAAAAACAAAATTCCAAGGGCTCTGGAAGCATGAATGTTGAATTATCAAATTATGTCAGAACAGAGAAATTCAAAAATGATATGCCAAGTGCTACAAATTTTATGAAAATTAGACAACAAATACATCCGTATTTGCGTGGTAACATAATTGGTGGTAATATTTGCGCGGTAATTCTTTATACTTTACAAGCAATAAATGTTTTTTAATAAAAAAACTAATAAATATTTTTGAAGCATTGATCTGTCATTAGAATTTATATCATTAACATCCTTTTTGAGAGGGGTCCTCGAGGTGTGGTTTAAGTAATAAACGAACAAAAATCACCTGCAAAGAAAGAGATTCTGTTAACCACATAATTTAACGCAAAGAGATTCTGTTAACCACATAATTTAACGCTTTAAAGTCTACATTTAAAAATAAAAAATAAAAAAAAAAACATTGTAAAATGAACTTATATTTCATGATTTCTTTTTACGAAACCCTCTACATTTTAAGAAATATATGAAAATCTCTTTGAATTTGATTTTTCATTACAAAAAACTTCGTAATTTAACTTATTTTTGAAATTCGAGTTCCTTGTATTATTAAAATTAGAAAAATTAGTGGAAATGACAAAATTATTCTTAATACATAATACATTTATGCCTAAAATAAATTTAAGAATTATCTAGAATTTTCTTCTATTTCTTAAAATACACCGTGGGTTTCGTAAACAAAATGAAATATAAAGTTATTTTATGATATTTTCTCTCTAAAAGCATATTTTATTAACTCAAATTTTCTCGAACCAGAAGACAAAATAAACAATTTATCAAATACGAGACGGAAAGCATAAAAGCTAACTAATGGGCTATCTTATTCCCATTCTTTGGGAATATAGTGACAATGGCCACTATTAATAGTAATTTGAAAAAAAATATATATATCTAATTTCAGGGAGAGAAATTAAATTCAAGGAATTTTTCTATATTTTTTAAAATACATCGTGAGTTTCGTTAAAAAAAAATGAAATATAAAGTCATTTTATGACAATTTCTCTTTCTTTTTAAGGTAAAAGCATATTTTATTTATTCAAATCTTTGCCAACCGAAGACGAAATAAACAGAGTACAACTAAAAGGGGCCGGAGAGGTAGAACCCACCTAACTAATCAATTCATTCACAATTCACGGGAAGCTTATATCTAGTTCTATTAGCTTCAAAGTGCAAAAATTAACTTCTCTTCGTTTCGTCCAGCTGCAATGACTGAAGTTTATTAGTCTAATAAAGCATAATGACAACGCATGTTTATATACTTGGTATATATGTGTAATTGTGGACCTGTTCTCAAATCATACATCACGTGGACGATTAAGTAACAGAATAGGTCACAAACGGAGTCCACCGTCCGACAGGTGTCGAGAATGATTAGCTAAAGACCATGCGGGTCACACGCGATACCATATTGGCCATTGGGCTGTCCGAGATTAGCGCCGAGCCCATCACAGACCCTGGACAGACTCGGCCCAGTTCGACCCTTACCTTGACAGCTGGGGGGTCGAAAGTCCCAAGGGTCTTCCACCAGAATACAATGGAAAGCAACTCAAAACTCCAGACCCAAACAAAGCATTTAATGCGATCTTGGGTAAGTGTGCGCATGTGGCAAGCCGTCCTGAAAGAACGACGATTTGTCTAAATCTCACCCCTGACAGCCTCAAGCCATAGGAGGCGGCGTAAACCAGGCTACAGCGATACAGAGGAGATCACGGTAATCTCGGCCCGTAACCTCTAGGAAAAAGATACTCAGTCCTGAGATTGAGACCCGGATGGTTCACAATCTCAGGACTACATATATATGAGCCATGCGTTCCCGAGAGGGGCATGTACACATACAAAAAGAGATATTTAAAAAGCTTACGAGCAAGAAACAAAGATATACTCTTATAGAACTAAATCCTTGCTACCCTGAATCAGAGAAAGACCACTGAGTTAAGCATCGGAGAGTCTTTGTAGGTGGCCACCCTCGCCTCTCTGACTCTGCCTGAAGTTCAGAGTACTTTGGAATAGCAAGGACACGTGGACAGTTAGAGGACACATCATCAGCGGTTCAGAGACACGTAGACGGCTGGTGAGAATCTGATCCAACAGTTTGGCGCCGTCTGTGGGAAGTAACGGTTGAGCGTGAGAAAAAGAGTAGGAGACTCACGATCGTACTCTCTACGAATAAAAGGCCATACAACGTCGAATGGCACCCTCGAGGATGACAACCAGGAGCACACGTCCCGACGCCGAAGGGAGCTCCCGAGAAGCACGACCAGATCTGGAGCAGAAGCTGGATCAGATGCTCGCCACCCTGACGGAAGCAAACCGGAAGGCAGAGATGGCCCACGAGGCCATCCTGGGTTTGAAGAACGAAGTCGCAGAGGTACGTAGAGATAACGCTCGTCTCGAAGGGCTGTTGGCGAGCAAAGACAGGAGCCAGCGGAGAGAGGATTTTGACGAAGAGGTCCAACAAGAATTCGGAAGCCAACTGCGAGGAGAAGTTCCCGCCCCATCCGGATCACGGATGCACGGGGCACGGCAAAGCCAGTCGAGACCCCTCCAAGCCAGGGGGCGATGGGCAGAGGACGCAATGGAAGCCCAGGAGGTATGCCTCCCGACTGGAAGCAAGAAATGATGGCAGAGTTGGATAAGAGACTCGGGGACCATCACAGCCAGACCCCCGACGATCTGGCAGAACAAACTGTGCGAGGGATCAACCGAACGGCCTTCGTCGACTAGATCCAGATGGAGCCCAGGATGAGGGACTTCACGACCCCGACCTTCAAGCCGTTCGAGGGGAAAACTGACCCCCTCGATCACATATACCACTTTCAACAGAAGATGGTCTTGGAAACCAGGGACGAGGCCGTGACCTGTAAAGTCTTCTCTACGACCCTAGCAAGACCAGCCTTGCTATAGTTCAGACAGCTCCCGGAGAAATCCATAAACGGGTTCGAAGATTTTTACAAACTTTTCCTAAAGTAATACGCGGGTGTCCGGAGACAGCAAAAAACCATACGAGACCTTGACCAGTTGGAGCAGGCCTCAGATGAATCCCCGCGAGAATACCTGTCGCATTTCCTCGAGGTGATGTTCCTAGTCCATAACGCCGACTCGGTCCAAGCCGCAGGCTTATTCGTTAGGAGCTTACAGCCAGGATCAATGGTATCGGACCACCTTCTTTTGAATCTTCTGTACGATATGGCGGACGTCCAGGCGAAGTCAGAAGGGGTATTCAGGGTGCTGGAAAGCCACCAGAAGGCGCTCAAGACCTCTGCCATGATAACAATGACTCCGGTACAAACCCTAGCCTCGCAAGGGGTGAAGAGGCCTTCACTGGACCAAGGGCCAATTCTAAAGCAGGAAGCCCCTATCCGAGATAGTCAAGAAGGTGGCAAGAGGAGGAAGACGCCCCACGACCCTCTACCGAAGTACCAGCTCAACACGCCGATCGATATGATTTACCTCCAAAACAGGGACAGGGGTATCTTCAAAGACCCGCCCAAATCTGGTGTCCCTGAGCACATGAAGAACCGGAGCAGGTACTGCCATTTTCACAAAGACTACGGATACGAGACCACCCACTACTGCAACCTTTACGCGCAGGTCATGATGGCGATCCATGCCAGCAGGTTGAAACAGTATGTGAAAACCGGCGGAACCCAGCCACAGGAAGAGTCTCCAGGCCTGAAAAGGGAAAGCAGACCCAGGCCTCTGGGTCAGGAGAGCAGACCCTGAGGATAATGCCGACCATCGTGGACGGGCCAGAGCCGACCTAGGATCAAGAGGAGAAGGAAAATGCCTCAAAAGGGCTGAAGGAAGGGTGAAGCGCCTGAGGAGGATGGCCATTCCGTCAACCATTTGATGATGGGAGAAAACTGCGCCTCTGCCACCGCCATCATTTTCACCCAGCAAGATTTGACCACGGTACGCCTGCTTCACGATGACCCCTTGGTGATTAAGCTACAGATCGGCTCCGCGTTGGTCAGAAGGGTCCTGGTCGATGGTTAGAGCAGTATCGATATCCTATTCCTTAGCACATTCGAGAATATGAGCCTAGATCGAAGCGCACTCAGGCCAATCTACCAGCCGCTGTTCGCTTTCGACAGCACTAAAGTCAGCCCCTTAGGCGTCGTGACCCTGAAGGTCTGCGCTACTGAGAGATGCTTGGACGTGGACTTCGTCGTCATTGACTGCCAGTCCTCTTTCAACATCATCATGGGAAAGGGATGAATCCACACCATGCATGGGGTCGCATCCACCCTCCACCAGGTCTTCTTTCCCTCCACCAGGTCTTAAGATGTCTATCAAATGTGGTACCTATACGATAGACATCAAGGGAGACCAGGCCTCCGCAAGGAAATTCTTTTCAACCGCTCTGAGGGGAGTCGACGCGAGTGCAAGCGCCTCGACTGGGGACCAATAGCAATCAAAGGACCGCCTGCCAGCGTACATGAAGCGGATCAAAGAGGAGTCTGACGGTTTAGAATCCACGATTGAGGAGCTGGTAGCGGTCCCTTTGAAAGAGGTAGAACCGGCGAAAGTAGTTCTAATCGGGGCCTTATTGCCCGAGCAGCAGAAGAACGAGATGTTGGGATTCCTGAAGTAGAACGAGGACGTCTTCGCGTGGTCCCACGACGACATGCTCGGAATAGACCCCGCTCACACCTGCCACCGGCTGAACATCGACCCTAATTTCCCTTCAGTTAGGCAGAAACCCAGAAGGTTCGCACCAGAGAAAAATAGGGCGATCAACAAGGAGGTGAAGAAGCTGCTGGAGAACGATCTGATCAGGGAGTGCTTGTACCCGTGTTGGGTCTCCAACCTGGTGGTGGTGAAAAGAAAAACAGCGACGACCGTATTTGCATAGACTTCACCAACCTGAACAAGGCCTACTTGAAGGATAGCTTTCCCCTGCCAAGAATCGACCAAATGGTAGATGCGACGGCGGGATTCAACAGAATGAGCTTTTTAGATGCCTACTCTGGGTACAACTAGATCCCCCTGTACGTGGAAGACCAAATCCATACGGCTTTTATCACGGAGCATGGTCTGTACTGCTACAGGCGTATGCCATTTGGCTTGAAGAACGCGGGGGTAACCTACTAAAAGTTCATGAACAAGATGTTCACCGGGCTATTAGGGAAGACTATGGAGGTCTATATTGACGATATGGTTGTGAAGATCAGAGAAGATTCAGACTATCTAAGACACCTAGACGAATATTTTCAGATTCTGAGGTAATATCGGATGCGTCTGAATCCCAAGAAATGCGCACTTGGGGTGTCCTCCGGTCAATTCTTGGGACATATCGTGAGCAGGAGGGGTATTGAGGCAAACCCGACCCAGCTGACCTCAATCGCAAATGTGCAGAGACCCTCGACCATTCGGGAGGTCCAACGCCTGGCCAGGAAGATAGTCGCTCTCAGCCGATTCATCTCCAAGATGTCTGACCAGTGCAAGCCTTTCTTCCAATGCTTGAAGAAAAGCTCTACTGTCGTCTGGAGGGAGGAACTAATCAGGGCACTGACAGATCTCAAGCTGTATTTGAGTCACCCACCTATCCTGGCTTCCCTAGCAGAGGGGGAGCGCCTGTACGCCTATTTAGCAGTATCCGAAGTAGTGATCAGCACCGTACTGTTCATCGAGGAAGACGACAAATAGAAACCAGTGTTTTATAGAAGCCGCATGCTCCTGGATACCGAGACATGATATAGTGTGGCAGAAAAGCTGGTCCTCGCTCTGGTCAATGCTAAAAAGAAACTCCGGCAGTACTTTGAGGCACACTTGGTCACTGTGTATACAGATTTTCTTATCCGGCAAATTTTGGCCAAGCCAGATCTATCGGGACGACTGACCAAGTGGGCCATAGAGCTGGGAATATACGACATTGAGTATCGGCCTCGGGCGGCGAAGAAAGGACAAGTCATGGCGGATTTCTTGGTAGAAATCGAATCCTTCAGCGAGCTACACGACCTGTCTCAGATATCTCAACTTCGGCCCCCTTCAGCCTGGACGCTCTATACCGATGGATCCACGAATGCCTCAGGGTCAGATATCGGGATAGTCCTGCAGACCCCAATGGGTCTCAGAGTTAAGAAGGCATTGAGGCTCGGTTTCCAGGCGACTAACAATGAGGCAGAGTACGAGACACTGCTGCAAGGCCTTGAGCTGGCACTGCACTTCGGAGTGGAGAACATCACAGTAAAGATCGACTCGCAGTTGATCACGGGTCAGGTCAGGGGAAACTTTGAAGTAAAAGAACCGAGGTTGCACAGGTACTTCTCCAAGGTAATGGGGGCAAAAGCTCGCTTTGACAATTTTAATATCGAACTGATCCCCAGGGAGATGAACCAGAGGGCCGACGAGCTAGCTAAGAGTGCGTCTATCGGGGGTACGGCTGGGAGCATAGAAGTTCTCCTAGAAGGCGGGAGCATGGAGGACCCCCCACAGACCTCTGCGCACCATGTGTTCGCAACCGAAACTGCTGACGAAGGGTGGATGAAACCCATCACCCAGTATTTGACGTTGGGGAACCTACCCGCGGACCCCCGAGAAGCAAGGTCGGTCAGGTTGAAGGCATCCAGGTACTCGATGGTGGGGAATGACTGTACAGGAGATCGACAATGGGTCCGATTCTACGGTGCATAGGTCCCGTCGAAGCGCAAAAGCTAATGGAGGAAATCTACGAGGGAGTAGGCAGCAACCACTCTAGCGGACGCAGCCTCGCCCACAAGGCTCTAATGGCTGGATACTTCTGGCCATACATGATGACAGAGGCAGCCTGATTCATCAAGAAATGTGATAAGTGCCAGAGGTTCGCCCCAATGAAATGCCAGCCTGTGGAGGTACTTCATTCGAACATAACCCCCTGGCCGTTTGCCAAATGGGATTTGGACATCGTCGGGGAGCTCCCCAGGAGTCCAGGGGGAAGGAGGTATATCCTGTTGGCCACAGATTACTTCACCAAATGGGTAGAATCTGAAGCCTACGCGATTGTTAGCAAGACAGACACGATTAACTTCATCTGGAAGAACATAATCTGTCAGTTCGGGATTCCGAAAGAGATATATGCTGATCATGGCACACAGTTCCAAAATGCTAAGGTCAAGGAACTGTGCGAGCTGTATGATATAAGGCTCAGTTTCTCTTCCGTGAACTACCCTCAGGGGAACGGTCAAGCGGAAGCAATGAATAAAGTCATATTCAGCAACATCAAAAAGAACTTGTAGGAGGCTAAAGGCAAGTGGTTAGAAGAGCTGCCGACCGTTGTATGGGCTCATCGAACCATGGAGTGGAGGTCGACTGGAAGAACGCCATTCACCATGGTCTACGGCTCAGAAGCTGTGATCCCGACCGAGGTCAGCCTTCCGACCCTCCGCTCTGAAGTGGTAAGAGATGCCCCCTTAAACGAACACCAGCTAAGCCGCAACACAGACCTCCTGGAGGAAATGAGAGACATGGCCCTGGTCCACCTGGCTTTATACCACCAGTAGGCTAGGTCCTACTATGCAAAAAAGGTTAGTGCTCGACGATTTAATGCTGGGGATTTGGTCTTAAAAGTTAGAACAGGGAATTCCTCGAAACTGGACTCCAATTGGATCGGACCCTATGAGGTAATCAAAGCACTCGACAATGGAGCGTATATCCTGAAAGAGCTCAAGACCGAGAAAAACTTGCCGAACACGTGGAACGCTCAGCACTTGAAAAAGTATCACGTGTAAGACACATGCATATGATGTAAGACCATGTGAATGCTTATATTATTGAAAATCTTAAATCCAAAACAGGTCAAGTTCCTTTTTTGCCACATGGATTCATCTTTTGGATTGCTATGGAAAAGGGGTCTGCCCACAGTGGCAGACCCTACGCACTATTCACGCATGAAACCCATGTGAACGCTTATATTATTAAAAAGCTTAATTTCGAAACAGGTCAGGTCTTCTGCCACACGGAAAAATCATACCGGGTTGCCACGGAAAAGGGTCTGCCCACAGTGGCAGACCCTACGCCTCAGTTTCACAGACAAAAAATCATACCGGGTTGCCACAAAAAAGGGTCTGCCACAGTTGCGGACCATACACACGACTCGCACCAAAAATGCTCGTACTATGGGAATCACGTCGCTTGTTGACGACTTGAGAAAACGTATGAAGAGGAAAGAGCTGTGCAACAAAAAACTTGCCAGCAGACCTCAAAAATGCTCGTACTATGGGAGTCACATCGCTCGTTAACGATCCGAGAAAATGTACGAAGAGGAAACAGCTGTGCAACAAAAACTTGCCAGCAGACCTCAAAAATGCTCGTACTATGGGAGTCACATCGCTCGTCGATGACCCGAGAAAATGTACGAAGAGGAAATAGCTGTGCAACTAAAAACTTGCCAGCAGAACTCAAAAACGCTCGTACTATGGGAGTCACGTCGCTCGTCGACGACCCGAGAAAATGTATAAAGAGGAAACAGCTGTGCAACAAAAACTTACCAGCAGACCTCAAAAATGCTCGTACTATAGGAGTCACGTCGCTCGTCTACGACCCGAGAAAACGTACGAAGAGGAAATAGCTGCACAACAAAAACTTACCAGCAGACCTCAAAAACGCTCGTACTATAGGAGTCACGTCGCTCGTCGATGACCCGAGAAAACGTACGAAGAGGAAACAGCTGTGCAACAAAAACTTGCCAGCAGACCTCAAAAACGCTCGTACTATGGGAGTTACGTCGCTCGTCGACGACTCGAGAAAACATACGAAGAGGAAACAGCTGCGCAAACCAAAAACTTACCAGCAGACCTTAAAAACGCTCGTACTATGGGAGTCACGTCGCTCATCGATGACCCGAGAAAACGTACGAAGAGGAAACAGCTGTGCAACCAAAAACATGCCAGCAGACCTCAAAAACGATCGTACTATGGGAGTCACGTCGCTTGTCGACGACCCGAGAAAACGTACGAAGAGGAAATAGCTGTGCAACAAAAACTTGCCAGCAGACCTCACAAATGATCGTACTATGGAGTCATGTCGTTCGTCGACGACTCGAGAAAACGTACAAAGAGGAAACAGCTGTGTAACAAAAACTTGCCAGCAGACCTCACAAACGATCGTGCTATGGGAATCACATCGTGCAATAAAATGTTTGCCGATGACCCAAGAAAATGTACGAGGAGAAAATGGCCGCGCAACCTAAAAGCTTGCCAATAGACTCCCTAAGGAACATTTTAGCTACACAAAGAGCTAAAGAAAAGCAGGGTTAGGATCCACCCGTTGGAAGTGGACCCTCCCTAAAGAACATTTTAGCTACACGAAGAGCTAAAGAAAAGCAAGGTTAGGATCCACCCGTTGGAAGTGGACCCTCCCTAAAGAACATTTTAGCTACACGAAGAGCTAAAGGATAGCAGGGTTGGGATCCACCCGTTGGAAGTGGACCCTCCCTAAGGAATATTTTAGCTACACAAAGAGCTAAAAGAAAGTAGGGTCGGGATCCACCCATTAGAAGTGGACCCTCCCTAAGGAATATTTTAGCTACACGAAGAGCTAAAGGAAAGCAGGGTCAGGATCCACCCGTTGGAAGTGGACCCTCCCTAAGGAATGTTTTAGCTACACGAAGAGCTAAAGGAAAGCAGGCTCTACCCGGGAGATGATTTATTTGCGCGTGGGCAGGATGTGAGCGGATTTGGAGTCTACCCGTTGGAAGTAGTCCAGTACCAGACCAAACATGAAGATAGAAATTAAGATTAAAGTCTGTTTATTATGTCCTAAAAATACAAAGCGCACGGTTAATAGTAGTGCGTGCTCATAAGCCCTACTTATGGGAGGCAGGTCACGAACGGACTCGTAAGGAGACATGGAAGTGGTAGTGCCCTGTTTATTCCAGGTAAGAGCTGAGCCCAGGCCTTCTCCTTTGCAATGACGGGTCCAAACAATGGTCGATCAATCCCTGGAGCTAGTTCCGAGCGCGGTCCCATTTGGGGTCGGAGAAGTCCAGCCACACGCACGGGTCGAACTCTGCCAAAACAAGTTATAACAGAAGTTATACCTCCGTAAAACCGAATGAGTCAAAGCTTGCTCTCCTATCTCCAGAACTAATCTTGGCAGTCATGGCCCGAGGAGGACTCACTAATAGTCCGA
This sequence comes from Parasponia andersonii, assembly GCA_002914805.1. Taxonomy (NCBI): domain Eukaryota; kingdom Viridiplantae; phylum Streptophyta; class Magnoliopsida; order Rosales; family Cannabaceae; genus Trema; species Trema andersonii. Next base: position 372,909 of record JXTB01000076.1, read on the forward strand.
AATCGTGTCCATGCGAGTCGTCCATAATTATTTATACAGACGGCTACAACAAGGCTTAAACTTTATCCCGGACGCAGTCAACAAAGAAAAAGAAAACAGACTAAAGAGAATTACACTGTTCTTATTATTTATTCAGAGGGTTACAACGAGGGTCAACTTTACAAATGTATAAAGTTAGGGACCCTAGTTACCTCTGTCCATGGGAGCGCGGCCAGTCCCGGTGGTTGGACCAGCCCCGGTGGAGGGTGGCGTGCCAGGGTCGGATTCATCGCTAGATACAATGACCACGCCAGACCCCTCACCAGTTGAGACCCCGAGACCAGGCTGAGCGCCAGGGGCTTCCGAAGTTTGATCTAGCGGACCGAAAATAGGGATAAGCTCTTTGGCACCAGAAGCAGATGTAGAGGATCCGTCCTTTTCCGCAGCAAGCATCTTCAGTACGTCAGCTGGATACATGATGCTGATCTCGTCCCCGAGCTGCTGCATGTAGTGCTTGACAGAATAATGGTCTCTCTCGATGCCTTTCTGATCGTCAAATTGGTCTGGCGTTACCACTTCAGCGTGGCCTTCGAACTCTCTATTCTCCCAGCTAGACCTGTAACTTTCCGCAGAAAGAACGTCCACCTGCCTCTGGTACCTCGTTTTTAATTTCTCCGCGTCTGCCAGCCTATCCTTCAGCGTTGCCAGCCTGAGCTCCGCTTGCCACTGCGATAAGTCGACCAAAAAAGTGTTAATGCCGGCAAGGTCCTCGCTGTGTTTGCGAGACATCTCCACATGAGCACCTATCAGATTTTTGTGATCCAAGAAAAGATATCGATTTACCTCGTTAGACCAGTCAAGCCTGCGTTGCAGAGAATGGGCCTCTAGCTTAGCTTTCGCCTTGGCTTTCGCCTCGGCTTTCTTCACTTCTTTGGCGTCATTAACAGCCCTGTCACGAACGATGAAAGCCAGTCTCATCTCTGCCCTCGCGCTCTGCAGTTCTTGCTCCTTGACCCTTAGCTCGTTCTGAGCCAGTCTGGTGGTCTCGGATTAGGCAAGTTTGTCAGCCTCTGCCTCAGCCAGTCTCGCAGCCAGCTCCTCGCGTCTGGTCTTCTCGACGCTCAGAGCGTGAGCCACCGCGCTGCTGACCCTCGCCTCCTCGAGGCTCCAATATAAATCGAAGTCAGACCTCAATTCGGCGAGGGCGGCCTCGCTACGCTCGGCTAGTGCAGAGCGGAAGCTCAACTCCTCGGTCAAATCCCTAACGCAAGAGGAATAGAAAGACCGGATGACAGCCAGCTGTAAGTTAAACAAAAAAAGGGGGGTCAGCGTCTAGCAAGGATGCTGAAAAACATAGAAGCAATCGAGTAGACCAAACCTGCGCGAAGGTATGGCTGGTGACAAGCTCGACATTCTCCAAAGAGAGTGCCTCCAGCTCCGACTCTATGTCTAGACCCTCTCATTGGGCATCGCCCGCGCCTGGGGAACGCAGCTCTGCCCGGCTAGCCATGAGGGCACCCTCTCCCCCAACCAGGCATGCCCCCGAAGCAGCGGTGGTAGGGACGGAGGAAGGCTCGGCTCCACCGAGAGCACCGTTGGCCACGGTGGGAGGTGGTGCATCTCCTCTTGGCGGGCCGCTGCATACGGACCTTCTTCTCCTTAGAAGGATCAGCGTGGCCCCGTCGTCATCACTGTCAGACGAGGGGGCAACCCTGCCCCTCTTCTTCGTTAGATGAGTCGACCTCATGTCGCCGCTTTATTGGGACTGGGGGAGGGGAAGATAGCCAAGACTTCAACCTCGGAGCCCACCCACTGAGCTCGGCGATCTCTCCACCGAGGCAAATAGCACCCAATTTTGAACCGGAGACAGGGGTGGACGAGGTTGGTGCAACAGACCCCCTAGCCAGACTCAGCGGTGTCTCCTCGCCGTGTACGATCCGTGTGGTAGACGTTCCCCCGGATGGAGGTTCGCCTGCATCGGAGCGGGGTACCGCAGGCACTTCATCTCCTGAGAGCACCATAAGATGCCTGCCAACGGGTGCCTTGGGGCGAGCCTTATGACCTGCGGCCCCCCCCTTTGATGGAGGAGGGGTCAGCCGATGGGCCTATCTCAGTTTCTGCAAAGAACAAGCAACATGTTTAGGTCACGGCCATAATCCGACCCACGAAGCTCAAGGATGCGAAAATGAACCCACCCTTAGCCCTCTTGGGGGCGGCGGCTTCCTCCCTGCAGAGCTTGACGCACTCCTTGGCCACCAACCTCACAGCTTTCTCGAGCTCGTGGCTAGACGGTGCCACCAGACCGTTGGAGCCCGCTAATTGGCTCGAAGCCGTGACCTGCCGACCCACCATGGCGATTCGATCATGCTCGTCCCAGTGGAATCGGTTCAGAGCAGAGGCATCAAGTCGGCTCCGCAGATACTTCGTGATGACCCAGGTGTCCAGGGGGAAGGGAAGGTATGAAACCATCCTGGGCATCATATTCATCACCAGGGGGTTGAGGGTGGCCTGGATGTACTGGCAGTCCCCAGGAGATCCGAAGATAACGATCTCCTCCAGGCCCTTGAGCCACCCTGCTGGCAAACGCGGCTTGAACCTACTCTCTTCTGCCGAGGCTGCACAAGACAAAATAATGTGAGCAATAACAAAACGAGGAGAACGCAGACTCAAAATTCACCACCAAGCACTTACTCTGCAGGAAAGCCGAGGGAACTTAGAAGTACTCCCCATTCACCCAAGGGGAGCACCACGCCCCTCCAACGGCGTATAGCCTAACGTGAGAATCCCATTACTTGTCTGACCTCGACAAGCCCCAGAAGATATGACGTCCTAGTAGCGGTTGGAGGTAAAAGGTGGGGTAGGAATCTTTCTTGGGATGAGGGTGAGTTTATAAGCACAAAAGACCACCTCCAGGTCGATATGCAGGTTGTAGAGAACTGACAAGGCGGAAAGCCCCATCAGAATCATGACTCTGTTTGCATTTAACTGCATCGGATGGATCCCCGTCAAAGTGAAAAATTGGTGGAACAGAGGAGAAAGAGGGAATCGTAGCCATTCCAGGTGTTTTCTGCCCAAGATAATAGAGCCTTCGGGGGCAGAGGGACGAAGATACCAATCCGCAGGGCCCTCGACCCTTTGTAACGTCACTCCACCGGGGAGGCAGAGCTGTCTCATTAGTGAATCTAACTCTGAATCCGCGATGGGGCGCAATTCCTGATCTTGACTTGAAGCCATTATTCTGGATACGAGTGAAAGAGTAAAAGTCTCTAGAAGGGAGGAAATCGGAAACCCTAGGATTTTATGAGGGTAGAATGATTAAAGATTTTAGTAAAGAGGGCAAATGAGTGTAATTGCGGTTTTTATAGAAGGGGACCCGAAGAGTTTTTCTGGAAAAGGGGAGAACAAAGGAGACCGAACAGTCGGAACTTTAAAATTTAAACAGATTTCGTGACATGGGATGGCATGCCTCTACATCGATAAGGGGGGAGCCACGTGCATCCCCCAGATTGGAGGAACGGATAAACGATTTCCCTACTTGACGGATACGAATCTATCAAGTAGGGAAATGGGGGCAATTGTGGGACCCGTTCTCAAATCATACATCACGTGGACGATTAAGCGGCAGAGTAGGTCACAAACGAGGCCTACCATCCGACAGGTATCGAAAGTGATTAGCTAAAGGTCACACGGGTCACACGTGATACCACATCGGCCATTGGGCTATCCGAGATTAGGGCCGAGCCCATCACAGACCTTGGATAGACTCGGCCCAGTCCGACCCTTATCTCGACAGCTGGGGGGTCGGAAGCCCCAAGGGTCTTCCACCAGAATACAATGGAAAGCAACTCACAACTCCAACCCAGATAGAGCATTTAATGCGATCTTGGGTAAGTGTGCGCAGAGGGCAAGCCGTCCTGAAAGAATTGCGATTTGTCCAAATCTCACCCCTGACACCCTCAAGCCATAGGAGGCGGCGCAAACTAGGCTACGGCGATACAGAGGAGATCACGGTAATCTCGGCCCGTAACCTCTAGAAAAAAAGTACTCAGTCCTGAGATTGAGATCCGGATGGTTCACAATCTCAGGACTACATATATATGAGCCATGCGTTCCCGAGAGGGGCATGTACGCATACAAAAAGAGATATTTAAAAAGCTTACAAGCAAGAAACAAAGATATACTCTTATAGAACTAAATCCTTGCTACCCTGAATCAGAGAAAGACCACTGACTTAAGCACCGGAGAGTCTTTGCAGGTGGCCACCCCTGCCTCTCCGACCCTGCCTAAAGTTCAGAGCACTTTGGAATAGCAAGGACACGTGAGCAGTTCGAGGACACATCATCAGCGGTTCAGAGACACGTGGACGGCTGGTGAGAATCTCATCCAATAGTAATTAAAGATAATTGAGTAATATTATAAGACATATAAAGCGTTTAGCACACAAGAAATATTAGTTTTTTTAGTGGAAAATAGAATAATACTTTAGACGAGATTCTAATACGTACGACCCAACATATTAATGATAACTATTCATAAAAAGTTGATACGACCCAACATATTAATGATAACTATTCATAAAAAGTTGATACATCGTAAAATACTCACACTCAAGATATTTTCTAAATTACACAACTACATTGTAAAATTTATTTGTCTAAAAACCATAATAACTATAGATTAACGATAGTTAACCGTGACTTTTGTTTTCTGGATATTAGAGTTTTGCTATTTAAAAGTATGTTTATACAGTGGAGTGCACACTAAACATCTTCCAAATTACCTTATAGAAAATCCACAACACTAAAAAGAAAATCCATAATTTTTTTATTATTATCAAATACAACATTCTATTTGTATTATTCTATCAAATTTCACCAAATTCAAATATGTAGTTAAAATTTGAATTTAAAATTATTGAAGAAGAATATTTTTATTTTATAAAATCACATAAATCAATCAGAAAAAATATTAATATTTTTTGTATCTTTAAAGGTTGTCATTACATTTCTCAAAGATTACAGACTATTTATTGGTATATATAATTGCTTTTTTTTGGCTGAATTTGTGGATTTCAATCGATAATGATAATTTCAAGGGTAAAAATATTTTCTTTAATAATTTAAACTTCAATTTTCGACGTTTATACGGATCTGTTGACATTTGATTAAAAATAAATAAAAGGTTTTATTTTATATTAATAAAAGGTTTTTCTTTTCTTTTTTATTTTTATGCAGTGCTATCCTTGATAAATATATCGAATTCTGGTGAATTGATTATTATATGCGGCATAGTGCATGTTAACATTGTTTTTAAAGGTAAGATGCCAAAAGTCTTGGAATCATTTGCAAAATAGACCCTGTTAATAGTGTTCTGGGAAATAAACCCCTTCTATGGTTTGATCACGCTCAAAACGCTCGCCAGAACATTAAATGGTCTATTTTGCAAATAGTGTTAAAAAAGCACCCCTTTCCTAAAAGACACTATTAAAAAGGTCTATTTTATCTAATTTTCAAAAAAAAATTGTCGTGTATTTTAGCAAATAATAGTTTCGACTTGTGTTTTAACGAATGCAAAATGCATCTAATTAGTTTATCGAAATTGGTTAAAATCCCTTGTGACAAACTTTTATTGATTATTGGCAATTTTTTTATATGAAAATGACCAAAGTGTCCTTGGTCAAATAACCAAATTATCCATTGAACCTACTACCAAACAACTTTAATGCTTGAAACTCAAATTTATGTTTAGAAAAGTAATCAAAAAATAAAAGAGTTATGTATTTGGTTACAGGTTTAAAGAGATAGTTTGGCTATTTGAATATATATAAATACTTTTTTTTAAGATTAAGTTAAATAAACTCTTTTAATAGCGTGTTTAGGAAACATATCTCTTTGAAAAACTCTTTGCAACGTAAACATTTTAATAGTCTAGATGTCGAGTGTGGGCTTGCTATATAAAAAGGGTTTATTTACCAAAAATATAATATTAAGAGGGTTTATTATGCAAATATATATAGAAAGAGAAAGTAATTGTATAAGGGATCTTTGGCAGAATAAACTTTTAAATATTTATTTTGGGAAATAGATAACTTTTATAACTCATCATGCTTGCCTTACTCACCATGCTAAACCATTAAGTATGCCTGTTTTGTAGAGAGTTTTAAAAGTGGATCTATTTTCCAAAATATACTATTAAAATAGTATATTTCACCTAATTTTCGCTTGAATAAAAGTACTAGTATTATTTTGTAACAATATTTTGATCATATTTGATCCAAATGACAAAAAATAATCCGCTTTGATAAACTGTAAAGATACATTTTGCATTGTAAAAACATAAGATTGAAGCTAGTACTTTGAACTATCCAGGGAAGCTAGTATTTTGATTAAAACGCATGGGAAGGTTCTGATATTTTGCCATAAAAATACCAGACTACATAAAGAAAAATTGGACCTCCAACCTACCATAAAAAGGGAATGTGTGAGTTATCTATAATATTTATTTGTGTTATATTATGTTATACCAATCAAATAGTCATGGCGACTTATATAACACATGAAATAATGTTAAAAATTAGAATACTAGTTAGAGATCTCTAATTTCATCCATAAGTGCAGACCTCAATATTAAAACATTTATTTTTTTAGAAAAGATACCAGAAAAATCCCTTCAAATATTATTTTTAAGAGAGTGAAAAAGAATAAAAATATGATTTGTTTAACAAAAATGGCATGGGCAAAAATAGATCTGGTCAAATGCACACTCCATATGATAACGTGTTTCATAGATGTCAATATACTTTGTTGGATCTTTCAATATTATAACCATTTTTTATTAACATAATGACACCGAGCATATATAAGTAGGAAAATAATAACAGAATATATAAGGTTACAAACGTATAAAACAAACTTTTTATAATATACTTTAAAATAAATATAAAGTTACCAAAAATTTATTTCAAACTTCAACAGAATTTCAGCAGCACTTCAGAAATTTTATAAAACAAAACATTATTAACCGCTAAGGTCTGTGTACACAGTATTCTTAAAATTTGATTCGCTCCTTCTATTAGAATGTTTTGAGGAATTAGCAAATGTGATTTTCCCAGGATACAACGTCGAAGAGCAATAGGCGAAGCACCAATATCTCTACTTTACAAATTGGATTGCTTTTAACTCCAACACACTAGAACCCTAGCTACGAAATTTTTGAATATTCGAAAAACTTTAGCTAGTAAACTCAAGAACTTAAGAATATTTGAAAAACTAAATAAATTAAGAGAGGACCGTAGAGAAAAATCAGACAAAAATATTTCTGATTTGGTGTGTAGAATGAGGAGGAGAATCTCTCCTTTTATAGCCATTTGAAATGGGAGATTACACATCATACTTTCAATTGGAATAAATTCATTAAAGCAAGGCCAAAAAATGGCTAGCACTAATATTTGGTAAATTGGGAGTTTTATGAAATATTGTTGAAATTCTATTAAAATTTGAAGTTTCCTGAATTATTCTGAATTTAAGAGATTTTAGTAATAAAAAATCATCTATTTATTAGTATCCCTTATATGCATGCGACTGAACGCAATATAGCTTGGTGGGTTTACTCTTAATACGGTATGTCTAACCGCACTTGTAGTTATATATATAAATCATGCGGTTTGAAAATGAACTTGATAAATTTGGTCCATTAAAAAATTTAGTCAATTATTACTTCTAAAATATTCTTTTTTCATAAAAGAAAAATTAGATTACAACTGGTTCACTAAAATACAATCGACATAATATAAAAGTTCGAAACTTGAAAAAAAAAAGTTAAAATTTAATAATATTGGAAATCCGTAAAAAAATTTCTCAAACAGTGCACCGAAATGCACCGGGCAATCCTCAAATCGCACGAGTGAAAAAATTGCACGGATTGTTATTATGCGTGCTGTTGAGGCAATTGCGGTCTGCTGGTTTTTTAAAATAATCCAAAAATGCTTACTTTTCTATAATGTGTAACAAAGTTCAATTTGTTATATAAAACTTTGTTCTTTACATTTCAGAGTGAGAATTAGCATGATGAGCTAATCGAAACTTATTTCTAAACACTAAAAAGACGTAAATTCTAACATACCCTCGTCACATATATCATAAAATAATAAAGACCATTGTCTTTTTTTTTTAAAGGGGAAAATAAAGATCTTGTTGTATTTTAAATTTATTTCACACATTAATTAATTCGATGGAAAGTCTTATAACCAACATATTTTAACCTTTAGGTATCAACTTTTTTTTTTCCAGTGCCAAAAATAAATATAATGTTACTCTCCCAAAAAAAAAGTAGTGTAACTCTAGTTTTTTCTCTTTTTTTTTTGGCAATAAAAAAATTTAAATATTAGAGAGTGGTGTACAATTATAATATCGGATAGTGCACCCACCCACACCACGTAATGTATATCCCTCTTAAAGTGAAATGTTTATAAACTTCTGATCACTGCGACGATGGTATATAACTTTAGTTAAATCGTGGTGTATGCAACTCTAAATAAGTTTATTTCGCTCAAAAAAAATGCAAGATATAAAAAATAAAACAATACAAAAGGGAAAAAAAAAAAAAAAGAAGAAAAGGTAAAATGGACAGTTGGTGGCTAGGACAACTTATTTTCTCACATAAAAAATTTTGGCACCGGTTTTGTTGGAAGTTTTCGTCAACGATTGATATCATTGTCTTAATGTCACAATTTTTTGACACGATCTCAACTCGAACTATAGATAATTACGAATAAAACGAAACAAGATATATTAGTTATAAATGACGTCTTATATCTTTTAAGTACGATAGCTTCTGATTGTTCCTCTTTGTATTTTCAAGAAACAACATTGATCTGTTTCAATAGTTTTCCTTTCTAATACAATTTTTTATTTTTACTTTTTTAGGGTACTTGAGCCCACTAAGTTGATTGGGAGATTTCCCGATTGTTATCTAGACAATTTTAATTACCTACGGATTTTGTTCTTATGTCATATTGATTTGGTATACGCAATTCTACGAGTTCCGTTCTCATAAGCACCAAAGAAATTAAATTTTCAATATTTGTAATTTGGCTTGATTTGTTTTGAGAATACCCCCTAAATATATAGATCCAAACAAGATAAGCTTCCTTCCACCTATAAAATCCATGTACTTGTAGTTCCTCAGCCTGCATATGATAAAACAGTAGTTTTATTTTTCTATTTAAAAAAAATAGTAATTTCATTCATTCAAATACTAATCTCATACCCCCTATAAGGTTAAAAAAAAAGAAGAAGAGTAATTTCATTCATTCAAAAACTAATCTAATACTCCCTATAAGTTCAAAAAGAATGAATCCAATACAAAAATGTATTGAAATATAGATAATCACAAAATAAAATAAAAATAGTTAGTCAAACTATTACATTCTTTTGTCGATTAAGAAAAAAAAAAATGCACGAGATTTAACATTCATGCAACTCCACAAAACATACTATTACTCGGGCTTTAACAGAGATACATCTATAGTTCTTTTCAAGTCTAAAATTAAAAAAAAAATCATCCCTTTAGATTTTAGCTTATAAACACATCCAATCTTAAGTTAAAATTATAACAAAAAGACTAAAATACCCTAGTCAAAATTAGGTCAATAAGAATAAAAAAAATTATTTAGATTTTAGGTTTAATGCTGGTTTGAATAAGGGTACTTTTGTGCTTTTTATTGTTTCAATTTTTACTAAATTTTGATTCAGATGTGGATTTATTTATAAAATGAAATCTTAGGGGAGGATTTTGTAACAAATAAAGGTGGAGTTTCTAATTTAGACAAAACTGAAGAGAAAATTTTCTCAGGGTAACTCTATTTGCACTCGATTTTTTTTTTCTATCCCTATCATTCTTCTAACTAGATACTCTTTAAAATCAATTTTCTTAACACATCCTCTTTAAAAGTTTCTCATTCAAAATTAGTCATCAATAAAAAATCAGATGAATTTCATTTTCATATCACACCCTAATTTTTGAAAATGTAACATTCCTTTATCTTAGATTCTTCTTTATTTTTTTTTTAAACTTTTGCCTTAATTATGCTAAAACTCAGAAAGTTTTGATAATATTTCCAATTATAAAAATAGAGGGATCAACTTTTGGGATTCAAAAACTAGCAATTTTTCATTTTCTCATGAAAAAATTGTTTTCCCATTTCTCATAAAAAATTAATGTTCTCAAATTATTTTCTATGGCTCTTGAGAGAGTTTTTGGATCATTTTCTTAGGTTCTTGAAAGTTAAAGAGAGAGTTAGTGTTCTTGAGAATTGCGGAGAGAATTTGAATAATTTTTCACGAGGTTCTTGAGAATTAGGAGAGAGAGAGAGTTCTTAAATCATTTTTGAGGATAAGTTATAGTGACAATATATACTAATATGTAATGGAGAGGAAATAGAAAGGGAATGACATTCTATTTCATGTGTAATTAATTGATATGCAAATACATGAATGAGAATCGTCATGTTTAATTAATTGATATGTAGACACATGAAATTGAATTTTAACCTTTCTCACTCATTTTTTTTTATTCCTCTCATTCCCTTTTCTCTTCATTTTTTTTTCATTCATTCTCTTTATAAATAAGTAAACAGAACTAAAATTCTTGAATATTTTGAGAGAGAGAGAGAGCATTCTTGAATCATTTTTTGTGTTTAACGAGAACTAGCTAAAGAGTTGGATTTATTGGATTATTTTTTAGGAATCTAGAGAGAGGTTGTTGAATTATTTTTATTAGATTCTAGAAAGAGAGTGGGATATATATTATGTTCATTCATCACTATAAACACTTAATTTAACTGAAAAATTTTCAGGTTTAATTTATTTTATTGACCGTATTTAAGGGAGTGTGCCAAAAAAAAAGGTCAATAAAGAATATTCTAGTTATGTAGTATTATTTTCGTTCAATTATGTTATTCTAATGAGGTTGTTTTTGTCTAAAAAAAAGAGGAGAAAAAAAATGGAAATAGAGTTACGCATTTCTTTTTTCTCTTTTTTTAGAAAGTTACCCATTTTCTAATTACTTTCAAATTACTTTTTACTAGTTGAGTTGATTCTTTCCACGGATACAAAATCTATCTTATTCCCTCGTTGTCAAATGCAATAACAATAGGCATTGACGTCATAATTTTAGTATTATTGCCATTGTATCAAATGGGATAAAAATTATCCACTAAAAAAGGATAAAAATTAGCATTCACGTCATATTTCAGCATTATTGCGGAATAGATTAATATTTTTTAATTCATAAAAACCTATTTTAAGTGTTTCTTTCTCTTTTTTTCTCCCTTCTCTTTTCGACTAATGGTGTGATTCATGTCCTCTTTGAAAAATTTTCCCAGTCAATGCCCTCCAAAATCCAATATAGTCAGGTTAGCAGAACATGGCCAGTTCAATTAAGTTTAATTCATCTGTTTGTCAGTAAGCGTACCAATTTGATAGATAGATACCTTTAATAAATTTGGTAGCAAAGTAAGAGTCCTTTGTAGATGAGAGCCCGAAGTAGAAATCATCATAATTTGGGTTAACTGTACTTTTCTCCTCACGGCTCTCTCTTCTTAAATATGATGATATTAACAGCAATCCCGGTCTCTTCACATTAGAGAAAGAAAAAAAAAAATAAAAAAAGAAAAGAAAAAGAAAACCAGCAATCTTGTCTTCTTATTTATTTTTTAAAACAGAAGGAAAATCCAATTGTTACACTTGCACATGATAATTATTGTTTTGTCCAATGGAACAAATAACAAAAAACATGGAAGTCCTACCTAGAATGAAAAAATCCTGATTATTAGTGTGTGACTGTATATATCAGCAATACGGCACACGTCATATGTTTATCATAAACGAAAAGGAAAACATTTTTTTCTGAAAAAATTTTTACTTCCAAATTTAGGAAAGAAATTTTATGGATCCACGTGATTACAGACATCGAGAAAGAAAATCCTAAATTTAAAAAATTTGAGTAGTATTTCTTTTCAATGAGAATTTGACTTGAGGGCAGTGTTATCCCAATGGGACAAATAGCGTACTATTTTTGGCACGTTTTTTCTTTCATCAAAATAGGTGCTCTCTTAGTAACAGTCTAACGTTGCTAAAACGTCACAATCCACATTCTAGAAGTTTTGAAAGCTGTTTGATTAACCATGTATTTTTTTTAAATACTGGGAATTAAAAAAAATAAAATATGGTATTAGTGTAATCACAGCTTACTTCTAAGGAATTATACAAAAATCTCTAATATGTTTTAGTAAAATACTAGTTTTAATCCTTTCAAAAAAAAAAAAAACTAGTTTTGATGTTTGTTCTTAAGAATGCAAAATGTCTCTTTTTAGTTTGTCAAATTAGATTAAAATTACCCATTTTGAGAAAAATCCATTGAGTTTTGTCGAAATTAATATTAAAATGGCAAAAGTGCCTCTATCAAGTAGTCAAGTTTATCAATTAAATTTAAAACCAAACAACTTAAATGCAAATTACTAAAATTTATTTGTAAGATATTATGCAAAAATTTCAAAAAAAAAGAATTGATGTTTGGTTATGGGTTGTATTTTGGCTATTTAATTAATTTTACTAAGGGTATTAATGTCATTTCATAACATAATTTTCACCAAAATAATTAAAACACAACACAAATTTGGTATATTTCCTATTATGTGTAGTATTATTCTTAGCACTGCTTTTCTATTTTTTTTTTTCTAAATATTTTTGTTGGCTTTAGAAGAATGCATTCTAGAAGGTAGACTCTATGGACAGAATAATTTTCTTGCTTGGCGGAATTAGCTCGTTTGGGAACCTTCTATTCTTGTCCTTGTCGGTTGCATTAGAATTGCAAGGCTTAAAGCTTCAGAGGTCAACAATGAAAGAGATATATAACCAGAACCCGAGCTGAGGAGATACAGAAAAAAGAACTATCTTTTTCTTGACTTTAAGATTGAAAAAGAAAATAATTATATAAAAAATTAATAATTGACACACTTATCATTTTACTTAGCTTTAAATCTGTATTACACGTAAGAGTTACATATTCTAGTATCCAAACATCCTGATTCCTCAATAATAATGTGGGATAGATTATTTAAATATTGATCATCTGAGAAAATATTTAAAAAGTGTTTGGATAGTAAGATAGGCATTGCCACGTGTTAGATGAAGATCAAAATACCGTTCACAGTTCACTGGAGGTAGAGTGTTGGCTAAAAAGATAATGAAACACACCACTATTTTAGAAGATCGATTTCTTAAAGATAACTAACTTAAAAACCAAAATGTTTTATATTATACTATGAAACGTTACTATACAACACTCGTCTATCCCCTTCACCCAAGGAAGGGAAGCGATAGACACAAGTCTTAAAATTGCCATAGTAAGATTGAAACTCAAACATCATAATAGTCAAATATAAAACTATTTGTTTATTTTTTTTTTCTTCATAAAATCAAATATTACATTTAACTGTAAAATGAAAGCATTTACAAAGGACAGACTGAAATAAAATGCAATTTCGGCCTGGAGTTAGACCGAAATTGCAGGTTCTGGCTACAGAATACATTACGAAGAGCATTTTGTGTACTTCATAATTTCTGTGTATTTGGTTTCTCCATCATGCTTCATAGTGAGCTTTTGGTAATTATTTGGCATGGCCTTCTACCAATAAAATGATTCTTCATCCGCCAATTCCAAAATCATATGAAGCTAATGAGCAAAAACAAACAGCATATAATACAATACAATGTAGTCAAAAAAAAAAAAAAAAAGCAAAGAAAATGAGAATCTAGTTAATGATTTCACCCTCTTCTTCATCATCTTCACTATTGTCACCACCACCACCACCACCATCATCATCATCATTATCTCTATCATCGTTGTCATCATCAATAATGTCGACATTCTCACAAGTTTTTCCAACAACAGCCTCATCAGTAACTTCAGAAACACCTTTCCCGGCATCAACCACGCCGTCCTCATTGGACCCTTCCTTGACTATTACAGAAGGAAATGTCAAACGTTTATCAGGGCCATCTTTGAAGAAAGAATTCATTACCATGAACCTAAATGCCTGCAGCAAGTGGCTCTTATCCCTCGTTATATCTGCACTAAGAAGCTTCTCCAACAGTGATGGTTCCCTCTTGCTCACTAAGGGAACATTTGAGGAACGATTATCATTCAACCTCTGCTTCTTAGAATATCGGTCTTTCTTATCATGTCTCCCTCTTTTATCAAACTTCTTGTGTAATCTCCCCTTCTTATTCAATGGCCTCCCATTCTCTTCCCTTCCCTGCCCTTGTTTTGGATCTGAGAGATAGCACCCCGGTATTTCAGCAACTTCAACTCCCAATTCAGCTTGCTTAGCTAGAATGTCCTTCAGTTGCTGCGAAAAGGGGTTCTAAAAATTAGAAGTCGATCAAATTTTTACATATGGCAACTGAAATCGAGAAAATTACTCAAATAAGCCAGAAACTGCAACGTGAGCAGATACAAAATCAGCATTTACTGAAGGAAAACGAATAGTACATGGCACTACCTATAGTTATGTTAGTAATTGACTTTATCAACTATGTCAACCAATGGACATTGATTGCAGCCCTTCACCCAAGAGGAAAAACACAATAAACCACAAACAAAAGGTGATTAAACATGGTCTAATCTCCAGAGTTTTTCAATTGAAGCCAGTCTATCATCCTATGGAATGTATTGCATTCTTGTAACCCATTCCCCCACCTAAAACAACAAAAACCATAGTCCTCTAAGTTGGCCATGAATAAATTCCGAGACCTTATGTACAATGTGATGTCTCTGATCAAGTTACGATTCAAACTTTTAATAGAAATCAAACACATGTAATCTCGATGTAATGATTTTTTTAGGAAGGAGTTGACTATTGGTTAATAACCTAATATTGATGAGATGATTAGCAACAAAAGTGACATTCACGCACTCAACTATTCATTCTAACTTTTTAAGAAAACAATGAGCAGTTCTAACTTAACTGCTGAAACGAGGGGGCACAAATAGACTTCTCTATTATATGCAATAAACAGAAGAAAAACAGTCTCAGCAAAAATTAATAGTAAATGAACTGAGAGAGAGAGAGAGAGAGAATCAATAAATGTACCTCTCGACGTATTTTGGCCTCTCGCTCAAGAACCTCTTTGTCTTGCTGCTTCTCAGCTAGCTTCTGCAAGCAGGGCAGGAATTATCAGCATGCCCAGAAATGGGGCAAATTTAAGCGGTATATACCGTTTATAAAATCAGACCTTCTCTAGGTTACCCTTAGATGGGTAGTTCTTTCTACGTTCCTCACGCCACTTTAGTATTTCTTGTTCCGTATATGTCAAAGAAAGAGATCTTCTCATTTGTGATATGAAAAATACCCAAACGAGCACAATAGTCAAACACTAATGTAATAAATTTGTAAGAATCTGAACAGGTAGCAGCTTAGATATAAGAATGATAACAAAAATCGATAATATAAAATACAGCAAAAATGAGGAAGCAAGAGCAATCCATTTGCTTTGTTGCACAGATTCTAGGATGGGAGCAAATTTTTCCGTCCTAGGTTAGAGCAACACTCTTCCTTTGACGGAGAAATGGAAACAAGTTGGTAATTTGAATTAGAGTAAACATTTTCTAATTCCTTCTAGCTTCCTATAAATTCATTACCAATTTAGTTCGAGTACTCAACCGCATTTTACATAGCACCTAAGTAAAAAATGTTAAAAACTGACACTGAATCATAAGCTAGTTTTCTCAAATGTTCCCTAAGTCGACTTCGCATTTCATTAACACTTCGCATTTCATCAACACAAGTGTTTCTGCGGCTTAAAGCATGAAAACATACTCTTGGTACACCTGAGATTGTAAAGTGGCCTATGATAAACCAAAATCCAAGAAAAGTCTTCTTCAAAAATGACCTCATATACTATAGTAGGAATTGGATAAGGAGTGATAATTAAACAAGACTTACGAGAAGAACCTGGACTATAAGAACTTTTGTTTTTAAATTTTGTTAGGATCACAGATAATTTACCTTCTTTGTTCCCTCCCTTGGTTCACAGAGTTTCCACCAGCAAACCTTCCAGACTTCTCATTGGTTGGCCCTGCATGTGTATGACATGTTTTGGTTAGAATATCTTAAACAAATTGAACAACATGCTTGTTATAGTAAATGGTGTAAGCTTTCACAAATGTCCACTAACTATAATCCCCATCAACACCCAACAATTGAATGCAGAGAAAATGTCCTACATTATTGCATTCCCTCATTTTTTTCAGTAGTTCTTTTTTTTTTTAAACCAAGAATTTTATTGATGAATATAAAAAAGAATGACAGAGAACTGAGAACAACAAAATGAAGAGGATCAGAACTCAACCGATAAAAAGGAAATAGAAATAACAAAATAACAACCATCTCTTATGTGATTAGATTTGAATAATGCAATAAAAACATAATAGAAATTGTTAAATTGAGCTCCAACGTTTTTTTTTTTTACAAAAAAAAAAGATCGTAGAGAAACCTTCTTACTAACCTCCCTGGATTAATTTGTAACTTATTTTTTGGGCAATTTCTGGTTCTTTAATTTATTGAAGGAAGTTCTGTGATCAACAGTCATGGTATTTAGAGAATATGTCAGTATGTTACAGAGTCAGTCAGAGGAACTATACAAAACGCTAATAAGATCACAACTTTTCTGTTTCTTCCTAGTATTCTGCCTAAGTGGATTATAAAAAAAATTTGGAGAAAGGTAATTCCACAAACCTCTTCCGTTGTGAGCATTAGAAAATCCGAACATTTTGTTTCCATGTTTTGTACGATGACACTGAGACTTCTGAAACCTACAATAAAAAGAAGTCCATCCTGAATCACGAGTCACTCATTAAATAGGAGAGCAAACAAATCACAGTACATAAAAATAACCCACCCCCCTTGAGGCATCCCTCTTTTTGCATTCCTAGCAAAGTTCTTACTCGATGGATTTTTCCTGTTGGAAGTATAATTTCCCTGCAACAACCGTACGAACCACAAAAATGGCTATTCAGCAGTGTATAAATCATTAATGATAACTAATTTGAAAAAGAAAAATAGCTTAAGAAAATATAAGGAAAAAGAGCAATATAAAGAATATGTTCAAAAATATTTAAAGGCAGTAATCCCAAAAAGGTGGAGAGAGATTCCAGTGCCACTGAAAGGATGGAAGAACCAAGTAATAAAATCAAGAAAATGGCCTCACAATGACTTGATCAAAATAGCTTTGTTTATGAAAGCTAAACTTATAACAAAGTCACCTACTTAATTCTTACTAACTCAACCGTGCTCATAAATAGGTCAAGAACATATGCCTAAATTATATAAACAATAAAACATATTAAGTTTTTCCAAACAAGGCAAATTGAAAATTCAAAAGAGAAAAAAATGAAAGACATACCTGTGTCCCCATGAATCCAGGAGGTTGCAAGTTTATAGTTAGCTCTGGTTGGATGTTTGTAGATGAGTTCCCTTGCAATTGTCGACTAGCTGCAGGTGATGGTTTCAGTGTATTTACATCTATCCCGGGCAGAGGGAAGATATGCTGATTCTGGTTACTTTGATGTTGAATGTGATTGCAATTTATAGTACCAAACTGCGGATTCCCCAAAAAGGCAGGATTTTGAGGGACTGTGGCCTGAAATGCTTGGCTCAAAACCCCAAATGCATTCTGAGGAACAAACTGAGGAAGATTTTGGATTTGCATAGGCAGAAACTGATTCGTACTCTGCAAATGATTTGGCATACAGAATTGTCCAAAAGTCAAACCCACATTCTGATTGAATTGTGGCAAATTTGATAAATTACTGTGCCCGAATCCTTGACCATGAATCGGGAATGTAGGAATGGAATTGATATTGTTCACACTACTTTGTGGACCAAATCCAAGATGGGGTTTACCCGGTTGAGGCACGGGACCATTTAGAGTACCCAGATGATTATTTTGCAAAGGATAAAAATTGTTAGGTCCAGTCATGAAACCAGGAGGAGGTGCCATGGAAGTAGGCACATTGGGCATACTAGAATTACTGAAAGGGATAGGAACTTGAGAATTGTTCAAACCCAATTGAGATTGAGGCGCCATAACCTGCTGTTTAAACAAAATTCAGACACAAGAACTTGGGGAAAATGCTCTGAATTTTGTAGATACATACCATACATATATGCACAATTCAAGTCTGTATATTCATATGAAATTCTGCTCAAAAGCGAGAGAGAAAGAGAGAAGCGAAGTACCTGTTGAGGAGATTGAGTGGAGTTCTGCACTTGGTAGGAAAGATGAGGAAACGGGCTGTGGAGAGGCAGCATTTGAGAACACAGGATCAGAAGAAGGGATTTTATATTTTATTTGGTTGGGGTTTAAAGGAATGAAACGAGGTAGGGTTTAAGGTTTTCAGGGTATAAAGCTTTAATTTTAGGTTTTGCTAGAGAAATTTTATTAACTATGACTCAAAATATCCCTAATTTCACACATATGCTCAACTCGATTAGTTCTCACAATTTATGCTTTGTGATAACTTACGGACAAAAACACCCCTAGAAGTACCATGTACTCATCTGTATCTATACGCTTTTCTCCCTTTTAGCCTTTTGGCATTAAAAAAAAAAAGTAAAAAAATAAAAAAGAAGAAGAAAAAAAAGGCAGGCAGACTCTGTTATTACCATTTTCAGCGATCCACTATTTTCTTTCAGTCTCGAGCCTTTGGATCCTTACGTTGTGTTGGGCCGTGCCAACATACCTGTCTCCGAAACCTGACATTTTCATCTTTGTCTCTCGATCTCACCAAATCTTGTCGTCTCTTTCTACTCTTTGGATGGATAATTTGTTAGAAAACAAAAACACTTCAAAAATTAATACAGAAAAGGTTTGGAATCTCATTGAAGTTGGTCGAATAAATTTTATCAAAGTGCTAGAAGGTCATCGAAATCCAGTCGAAATATTATCGAATTAACATAAAAAAAAAAAATATCAAAACAAATTTTAAGATTTATCTATCATAATCTCATCTAATAAATTTGAAAATCTACTTTGTCAAATTGAATTGTTCTCGAAATAGACGACTTGAGCAATTGCAAAAACCAAAAGGTAATAAGAAAAATAGAATCTGAAACTATTGATCAAGTTTCGGAATGGGATGTTCGGAACAGAGAGAATATAGAGAGAATTAAGGGCCTGTTTTGGTACTCTTTTCAAATCCTGTTTTATGTTTTCAAAACAAAAAATAAAATAAAATCAAGACCAAAAGTTGGCCTTTGGTGACCATTTTTAAGAACAAAATTTGGAAATAGATACAAAAAAAAAAAAAAAAAAANTTTTTTCTATCATATGCTTTAATAAATTATCAAAATTGGTAATACGGTTTTTATTTATTTAATTTATTAAAGCGTATACAATCAACTATAAGGCTACATACACTTTTTTATGTAAAGAATTATATGCATTTTGCTTAAGAATTATTTATATGTAGTTGTATTATTGGCACACGATTCCTATGTTCTCATATAGGACTTATTAGTGAAGCCTTTCGTTTACTGTGTTTAAGTTCTTAATTTTATTTTTTATTTTGTGTTTCTCCCTTTTGTCTAGTCTCTTCATCGCTAATGATTTTTTTTTTTTTTTTTTTTGGAGCAAGTGGAGGTCATTCTAGCTTGAGTTCCATCATTAGATCGAATTGTTACAAAGGTAATTTCAGATTTTTCTTTTCTATTTTCTCAGTTCTTTATACCTTAGGATTATTTTCTGCTTCAGCTGTCAAATGTATGGGTTATTGATTTCAATTCTTTGTTTTGTGAATCAGATTGAAATGTATGGGGGTGTGGGGGTATGGGTTAAGACTAGACAAAATCTTGATGATGAGAAAGGCATTCAATTTCTAATGCCCAATTGAATCAGTTGAGCAAAATTTGCTTATTTCGTCTTTATACTGACCTCTTGATTCTTTATTTATTTTTTTTTTTTTTGGGTGTAGTTTAATCACATTTTTTCCCGAGTCCATCTCTTGCATATATACCCCTTGCTTGGCCTGACAAAATTAGTTTCTTTATTACTAATTTTGTTATACCAGCTACATATATCTATTGATTAGGTAAAAACTATCCATAACTAATAGATAAGTAATTTTCTCTGGCTATATTAATGTTATCTCTTAATTAAATGTGATATTCATTTTTTTGCTATATTTGGCTTCCATTTGATTCCCTTGGCATCATTCATTACGCTTCTAGTTCAAATCAATTGTGAGGGAGGCACCATTAATGGTCAAAGTGATTGGCAATATGCACATGTAATATTTTATGGTGACATGAGTGGTAGAGCAACTATTTTTGGTGAGCTTCGGATGTATTATTTGAACGTATGGTACTCTTTTTAGAAGGAAAATAAGGTCTGATGGTTACTTTCCTATGCATTGTAATTCTTTTGAATCAATTTTTCATGTCTTATTTTTGTGTGCCAGTGTTCGAGCTATTTTGGATAATAATATGAAGATTGATTTGTGTCCCAAACTTCTCAACTTGATTTAATTTGTCTTCTTGAATGCTATCTAAATATGTTATCAAACAAGATTTTAGACCGATCATAATCACTCTATGGACCATTTGGTTTGAAAGAAACCAAAGAGAACATAGCAGAATAATGCCACCTCTGTTGTGAATAAAAGGCAATCTAAAGAACGTATATGGTTCAGTCCCATGGAGGGTAGTTGGAAGATGAAAACAGATGTTGGTGTGGATTGGAGGAATGGTTGGAGTGGTTTGAGCATCTTCATCCGAGATCATGAAGAGAGAATAATGGCTTCTAGTACTATTAATTAATACTAGTCTTTTTCTTCCCTGCTTTGTAGAGTCATATTATTTGACTGCTATAAACATGCTCTCGTTGAGAATGTTTCTTTTATTTGGTTAGCATTGTATACTGTGAGACTAATTGTATATTTAATATCGAATGAGAATGATCATACATTGTTATTTATTCTTAGCAATGTAGTTTGCACGTTATTAGTACTATTGGCTAGTATAGTGTGAGATTAATTACTCTTATATGGTAATTAGCACTAAAAGAAATCTCATATGGTCATGTGAAATGTGATAATATTACCGGACATATATAGTCTCTTTATCTACATCAAAACTAATATTATGTATAATAAATTTAATTATGTTTTTATTGTGAACTTAAAATTTGAAGTTGTGTATCTTTAAAAAAATGTAGTTCATGTATCTAAAAAAAAACAATATTATAGTTAATGCAATAATGTATCTCACAAAAGAAGGAAAAAAAAAAAGATATAATTTAGTTGTATTCAAACAAGTACTTTTAAGGAGATTTTATGTTATGATAGAAAAATTACATCTAAAAATATTTCAACCAAACATGTATGAATTTATTATTTTATTTTTAAATATAAAACCAAACACAATTTCATATTTTTTAAACTCAGAACCAATAAGAAAATATTCATCCAAACGCATTTTTTGAAATAAATTTTCCGTACCAATTTTTAGATTCTCAACTTAAATACACTTTAAAATCACCTATTTTCAAATCACGAACCAAACGGGTTCTAAAGTTTTTGGGTTCACTTTGCTCTTGGGATAATGTGTTTTAAAGTATTTTATTAATTTGACATAATTAAATGTTTGTAGGATTGTTTGTTATGTATTTGATGTTTACAAATTCTATTCATTTATGTCTACAATGATGTATATGTAACGGATATGATTATACTGAGCAAACATCTTAAAGATTATATGACTAATAAGGTTAGTAATAAAGAATTGTTTAAGTAAAAAGTTTACATGTGTGGAAACAATATATATATATATATATATTCTTTATTTCATTATGTTTAAATTAAAATGTTCATACAGTCATATATTTCAATATGATTGATGAAGTCTCCAATTATCAAAATGTGATTTCGAATAGAAATTCTAATGAGTTAAATGTTATAACTCAACATTCTATTTTTATTAATCTAACACTATTGCAAAATTATCTTAAGTCTAGTGATTAACAAACATATTTTTATGTGTTTTGTCTTTCTGAGTTACTAAAGAATTAGTTTTGATTTTTTGTTTGAACTCCACTTTCTTAGAAGATAATGTATATGAATTGTTAAGAAGGTTCTTTATGATGAACACCATATACATAATGTCATTTTGGGTTTTTTCAAAGACTTGGATAATATAAATTAGGGTATCGGTATTCATTATGTGAATTTGACTATATTAATATGACCAGATATGAACACTGTAGTTGATTATTATTTATTAGATGAGACATGACAATTTAAAGATAAATATGTAATACAAGGGTATTGTAGTAATTTCATCCTCTTAGTACGACATTACATTAATGGTAAGTTTGCACTTATAGTATATACTAAATAAATCGAACTAATTAGTTATTAATAATTTTAACAGAAAATAAATGACATTTTAATTCAAGAGTGAAATATTAAGCTTATAGTGGTGGACTCTATATTAATGGGTAAGGCCTAATTATAATTAAAAGTTAATTATGATGGAAAAAGTTCATAAATACCCATTTTCAAAAATATATTTTCATAAATACCCATTTTTTATTTTTATTTTATAAATACCTATTTTTATACCCATTTTCGGATAAATATAAACTACAACTGTTTTATACATGAAATGTTGCCACATAACACATTTCATTCATTAAATATATACCGTGGTCTATTTTTTATGAATAAAAATTACATTAAAAATTAGTACATATTTTAAAATGTATATCGTAAGTCAAATTTATATTGTAAATGTATACATTTCATATTTTATATATAAAATATGTACCTCATGGATAAAATTTACTTTGTAAATGTGGACCACTCATATTTTACATATGAAATGTAGACTATAAAAACGAGTATTTTAGAAAGAAAAATTAAAAATGGATATTTATAAAAATAAGTTTTAAAGATGGCTACTAGGTGTAAATTTCTCAATTACGATTGTAGTTATCAAGTCCATTAGAGCTTGGTTTTATGGATCCACCTGGTCTGCTATCTAGTTCAAATTAGAGTCCAATAATTATTTGATTATTAGTTGAGTCTAAGAAAGTTAATTATAATCTTTATATAGTTAAAAGAAAAGTTGTCTGGTAACCATAATTAAGAGCTATAAGTGAAACACCATAATAGAGAGAGTGTCACACAACAATATATATATATATATATATATATAGAGAGAGAGAGAGAGAGAATTTCGATCACGCCTGTTGACGGAGGGTTTTGCCAACAATGAATTTAAGAAATTACAAGATGTGGCTTGTGTGTGTATAGGATTGATCAATCAAAGTATGTAAAAGAGACAAGAATTTTATAGTGGTTCGGCCCCAAAAAAGATGAGCCTACGTCCACTGTTGTTCACTATTTTCTGGAAGATTACAAGAGAGTGCAGAGTGTATTTAGAAAGTGAGTCCTTAAGTTTTTTCCAAAAAGATCGATCCCCCATGACAGCATTGATCTTCCCCTTATATAGGTAAAGGTAGTTCAATATTTCCCGATTATAAAAATGGGTAAGTGTATAATCAAAAAATACAATTTGAGTAACAATATAACTAGGTAATAACTTAAATGAAACGACTGATCGATCTTGAAAGAGAATCTTTTTTTTCCCTTTCTTTGTAGATTACCCGTTTGACGAAGCTTGGTCTAGTTTCCTTTTCATTTTAGTCGCTCTTAACTTGTTCAGAGGAGGTCGCACTTTATTCGGAGAGAGGTCGTATTCGACTTACTCGGAAGAGGTTGCACTTAACTTACTCGTGTGACCTGTTACGTCCTCTTAGTTACTAACTTTCCCTTTTTGGCATTGACCATCATCTAGTTTTTAGACCGCACAACAATTGCACCCTAGCTCTATTAGTTCATTAGGATAAAATGGAGCTTCCTTCTCTGATAAGTACGAGCTTTAAAAATGCGATGTCATGACTTAAGCTTGAGATCTTCGAAGAGTCGCCAGCTCTCAAATCTCATCTTTTCAGGATCACGCGTACTTTTTTCTGACAGACAAAACCACGTGTCACCTATTTCAGAAGAATAGCAAAACTCAAGGAGACTTTCCCATTTTCGAGCAGTCATGATGACAGCGATGTCGCTAGCCGTTGTCTTAAATCGAGACGTTTCAAATTTTGAAAAGATACCGATTTAATTTCGGAAAACTTAGCGCTCATGTAATCTTCGACCTTTAGATCTAAACATTAAATACCTTGATATACGGATGTGATTTAGCGACGCCAGGACATATATATCGAAAATCAATCCGCCTCTTCTTCATTACTCAAACCCTATCACCTTCTGCTTCTCTCTCCTGAAACCCAAAGTGTCCGCAGAGCAATCCTTCCAACATCGTTCTGTTTCTCAGCTCGCACAGCTTTATCATCTTCTCTGACAAAGTTATCATCACAATCCTTCAGACGTCATCTTGGTCCCTCCGTCTTCGAAGAAAGGTTAGTATATATCATCTCTCTATCTTATTCTTCAATTTTTTCAGAACTCTCATTTACAGATCCTATTTCTAGAAAATAGGAACAAACTATAGAGCCTAAATATTCTGAACATAAACCCATCCTATATTCGGATGGACTGTAAAATGGAAAATTTTCAGAATTCCTCCATTAATTTATAGAATAGACTCTTTAGATGACTGACAGATAAACGAACTTGTAGAAGAATATTAGGATCTGAAACCTTATTTTTTGAAAACTATAATTAGTCGAGTGACGAATTATCGAAGAACTGCTCGAATAATTTTTATGAATCCGTAGATTGATTAGAAAAAATTCGATGAGCAGCTTGTTGATGCAATCGTAGGATGAGACCCCAAAACTGCTCGCATATCGCTAAGATCCCTGATACTCGCATAGGACTAAATTCATCCATATTTCTTTTCAGATGTCTAGTAGTGAGGATTTTAGGGAAAGGAATGCATTCTCAGGAGAATCTTCCAATACCAGCGTTAGCTTTATAAACCTCGCAGACTACCTTGAGCCAGAACCTGAAGTAGAAATAACTGGGGTCAGGCAAAGTAGTCCTCGCATAGCCGACCTTCCTCAAGACCAATGGCCTCGACATATCAGAGATGCCCCTGTATTCGCAATGGGTTATCAATATGTAGAAGGATATTGGTCATGTACCAATATAAAGACGAGCTATTCAACAAACAAGCTCAGAAAAATCGTTTGCAACTATAAAATCGATGTCCCTTTACACCTTCCTGCAGAGTTCAATCGACCACACATACCTCCTCACGGAATTGCCTTATTCTCGAAAGCAATTCTTAGATGCGGTGTCTACCTCCCACTTCATCCTTACATAAAATCAATCATCAATTATTATGGAGTCGTCCCTTTTCAACTAACTCCAAACACTTATAGATACATGGTAGGTCTGTACATACTATACTAGGCTTAGAGACCCCCACTCTTGAAGAGTTCGCTTAGTTCTACCAAGTGAAATCAAGCCCATCATACTTCAGCTTCTTTTATGCGAGCAAATGGTCGAACCAAGCAATAAAAATTTTCTATGGGGTTTGCAGCAACATGGGAAAATAGAAAAAATCCATTTTTCCACTTTGACTACGTGGATAATGGCTTCTTTCAGAACCCTGGTAGATAACTTTCAGCTTATCGCCTTTTCTACATAAATATATTATTCTGATCGCACTCATATATCATCGCAAATAATAGGGAACGACCAGGACTCTCCAAAGAGCAGCTCGCAAGGGTATATAAAATAAACAACCTTCCGATCAAAGAGTTTGATTGGAAGAAGCTTGGGACGACCAAGAACTTAGTTGCTTGCGGACTGCTTCCAAGGGGAGTCGCCTTCCCAGATTCTACTAACCGTCCCAACAAACCTTCGAGCTCGAAGAAAAAGCCGAGAAAATAGAAGGAAAAGGGTGCCTCGTCTTCAAAACCCAGGAAACGAAAAGCACCTGCCACACCTACAGTCTCAGAAGTATCCTCTTCAGAAGTTGCATTGCCACCAATCTCTCATCAGCAAAAAGGTAGTTATTTTTCTTTTTCCTCTCATCGCGTTATGTCACCTCGCATGCTGACTCGCATATTTGTATAGAAATGGTTCTTAGCGGTGGATTGCGAACACCACCTTCCGCTCTCGGGTCAATAGCAAAGTCCAAGACACTAGAGAGCACACCTCCTTCAACGATGAAAGGGAAAGAGAAGGTCGACACTTCAAAGAAACAAAAAGTTGCCTTCAAGGATATCCCGGCAAGCACACCTCCTTCTTAGTCTCCACTAACTGCGAGCCAACCTGAGCCACCCAAGGAGACGGCCAATCTGATGAAGGACGGAGCCAGGTTGATAAAGACGAGGAGGTTTTTACATTCCTTCATCAACTGCCAGAAAAAGCCGGTATAAGCTCAGCCTTCATCGACCATTTTACTTCTGAAGATGGCTCGGCGAGGATGAAGCGATGATCAGCCAAGGTTACCTTCGGTTCTGCGATGAGGATGTTGGCAAATATAAGCATCTTCTATTTTCTCTCCTCAATTCACTTTTCTGGAATTGATGTGTTATATTTTCAGACCGCTGCAACTACTATTTTGATGCATGATCCGGTCCTTGAATGTATTGAAAGAGTCGAAAAAGTTGAAGAAATAACCCAAGCATTCGAGGACTCGGAGAAGGCTCGTGAGGAAGAGAAAAAAATCCTTCGAACTGGAGAATCAGCAGCTACGCGAGGATCTGGCCAAGGAAAAGCCCGAAACGGAGAAGCTCAAGGAGAAAATTAAAGAACTTGAGAAGACAATCTCTGAGCATCCAGATATTCTAGAGAAAGCAACGACAGAAGCGGCTTATAAGGCTATAGAAGAGTTCAAGGCCACCGAAGGCAAGGAGCTCGAAGAAAAAGCTAGTGACATCGCTTCATCGACCATAATATATAATATTTTCTGCGAGCACCCGGACTTCGATTTTTCTATCCTTGGTGAAGATGTGGTTGAGCTTGTCTAGAGTTGGAGGGAAATGGAGGCTGCCAAGACTGGAGACGGTGGAGCGAGCACATCTGCATAGTTTTTTTTTTTTTTTTTTAAATTTCAAAACAATGCGAGCTTCGTCCCTTAATTTTTTGTAATACTTTGCTTGCATACAGGTGCGAGCCTTTATCAATGAATGCTTTCTTTATTAGACGTTTATTCATGCAAAATAATTAAAACACTATATTGCAATATAAAGATACATAATTTAACCAAGTAGTCAATCACTAGGTGACTGATCGGTACGCTATTGCGATTCAAATCTCACACTTAAAACGGGTTTTAAGTATTAGAATAGATTAGGTTACTTAAGAAAACAGCAAGTATGAGTGGTGCGAACTCAATACTATTTTTCAAAAGTTCCATGGCAAAATATAATATAGCAATATATGACATCGAACAATGAACATTTTGCTTAGTTACTTTGTTGTTTGAGGAGGAAAATTGCGTAATACGACATGCTATGGCATAAAGCGAGGAGAAAATCCTAAGATTTTAAGAAATTTTAGAAATTTCGGCGATCTAAATTTTCGACCCCTCTAAATAGACGTTTTGCATAGTCCCTTAGGAAGTAAGTAGGAGATAATATTCTGATCCCACTGCACTCCGAGTTTTATGGTGTTCAAAAACTGCCATAAAACTATAAAAGCTGAACCAAATCGAATTATCGATGAGGAGACATCCTTATTGATGATGACGAATGACGAATAACGAATGATGAATAATGAATGACGACCAACGAATGACGACCAATGAATGATGAATATAAGTAGTTGTCTTTATTGACGAATGACGAATACATGAAGATATACATGAAGATTTATTGATAATAGTGACGAAGTTGTTCTGCATTCCAAGCATGCTCGATCTTTTGTCCACCAGTGCGAGCTAACTTATTTGTCCCAAGTCGAATAACGACATCAATAACATATGGTCCTTCCCAATAGGGTCTAAATACACCAACACTATGCTCTTTATTATTAAATAAAACCTGTCGAAGAACAAGATCACCAACTTCAAACCCTCGGCTTTTAACTTTAGAGTTATAATATCGAGCCGTGCGCTATTAATATGATGCGATCCGAAGCTGAGACTGCTCGCGCATTTCTTCCAAAAGATTGAGCTTAATCCTCACCAGTACGTGATTCTGATCTTGCTCATAGGCAGATCATCGTAGAGAGCTCACACCAATTTCTACTGGTACCATTGCTTCGTATCTATAAGCTAAAAAGAATGGACTCTCTCCAGTAGTGGTTCGTTGAGTGGTGCGATAAGCCCACAATACTTCAGGGAGTGCTTCTGGCCAAGCTCCTTTGTGCTCTTCCAGCTTTGTCTTTATGTTCTGTTTAAGTATCTTATTTATAGCCTCAACCTATCCATTGGTTTGTGGATGAACAACAGCAGAGAAATTCTTCTTGATGCCTAAGTTATCGCAGAAGTTACGGAACTCATCGCTGTCAAATTGTTTCCCATTATTAGAAATTATGGTATACGATATGCCATAACGGCAGATTATAGATTTGTAAACAAAATCTATCATCTTCTTTGTGGAAATGGTACTCAAGGCTTCAGCTTCTGTCCACTTGGTGAAATAATCGACTGCGACTACTGCATATTTTAATCCACCTCGCGCCAATGGAAGCATTCCGATAATATCAATTCCCCACATTGCAAATGGCCATGGACTGGTCATTAGAGTTAGAGGAACATGTGGCATTCTAGGAATAGTTGCAAATCATTGACATTTGTCACACCTCTTAGCAAATTCCATTGTATCCTTCTTCATTATTGGCCAAAAGTACCCTTGTCTTAGAACTTTGTTCGCAAGTGCCTGCCCCGTGGAATGTTTTCCACATATTCCTTTGTGAATTTCCCTCATAATGTAGTATGCTTTTTCTTCATCGCACATAATGATAACGACGAACTAAAACTTCTTCGATAAACCTTCTCGTCATAGATGACATAGTGAGCTACATTTATTCGAAGTCGCTTTGCATCGTCTTTGTTTTTGGGGAGGTCATCATTTTGTATATACTCTATTATAGGATCCATCCATGATGGTTTCTTGTCAACCGGCTTGGTTATTTGGGGCTCTACTTCGATACTTATTTTTGTAAGAACTTCGACAGGGACCACTTTTAGTAATTCGACATCTTTTGTTGAAGTGAGCTTAGCTAGAGCATCTACCCGAGTATTTTTAATGCGAGGAAGAAGTTGAATGTTATAGGCAGTAAATGTCGAGAAGAGTCTTCGTACCTCCTTTAAACAAGCCATCATTTTTTATCCTCTTGCTTGATAATCACCGATCATTTGACAAACGACCAGCTGGGAATCGCTGTATAACTCAATCATTTCGACCTTCATTTCTCATGCGAGCTTTAGCCCAGCTATCAGTGCTTTATATGCTGCCTCATTATTTGATGCTGAAAATTTGAAGCGAAGTACACAATAAATATTGTGCCCTTCAGGACTAATTAGTACTAAGCTTGCAACGGCTCCATTCTCGTTTGACGATCCATCAATGTAAAGTTTCCACAATTTTGATAAATATGTAGTAGGTTTTTTGATTACCTCTATGGGAACATTGACATCATATGTGAATTTTGCAATGAAATCTACCAGAGCTTGCCCTTTAATCACAGTGCGGGGTTGAAAATTGATGTCAAACTGACTCAACTCAATTGCCCACTTAAGTAGTCATCTTGAAGCTTCAGGTTTTTGCAAAACCTGGTTTAACGGAAAATTCGTGAAAACTTTGATGGAATATGCATGAAAATAAGGTTGAAGCTTCCTGGATGCGACGATGAGTGCTAATGCCAAATTCTCTATCTCTGGATATCTTGCTTTGACATCGAGCAATCTTTTACTTACATAATATACCGGTTGCTGTATCTTTTCTTCTTCTCGAATTAACGTAGCACTTGTTGCATATCTGGAAACAGTGAGGTATAAATACAATTCTTCCCCCAGGTTTGGCTTCGACAAGAGTGGAGGAGAACCTAAGTGTGCTTTCAATTCTCGAAATGCCTGCTCGCATTCTTCCGTCCATTCGAACCTCTTCGAACTCTTCAGTACTTCGAAGAATGGTTGGCACTTATCTGTTCACCTGGATACAAATCGACTTAATGCAGCCACTCTTCCCGCTAGGCTTTGAACGTTTTTGGGTTTGCGGGGGGATTGCATATCGATTAGTGCTTGTATCTTCTAGGGATTAGCTTCGATTCCTCGCTGGTTGACCATGAACCCCAGGAATTTTCCAGATCCTACCCCGAATGCATACTTCTAGGGGTTTAGCCTCATCTGATATTTTTGAAGAATGTTGAATATCTCATCAAGATGCTTGATGTGATCTTCAGGTCCCTTCGATTTTACCAGGATGTCATCAACATATACTTCCATTGTCTTGCAAATTTGCTTTGCAAACATCATATTGACAAGACGCTGATAAGTCGCTCCCGCGTTGATGAGTCCAAAAGATATCTTCTTGTAATAGTACAACCCTCGGTCAGTGATGAACGAAGTATGCTCCTCATCAGGCTCGTACATGGAGATTTGATTATATCCAAAATATGTTTCCATAAAGCTTAACAGTTCATCTCCTGACGTCGCATCTAAGAATTGGTCGATTCTCAGAAAGGGAAAACTGTTCTTTAGGCACACTTTATTGAGGTCGGTGAAATCGATACAAGTTCTCCACTTCCCGTTGGGTTTCTTTACTAAAACTAGGTTTGCAAGCCAGTTTGGATAGAAAGATTCCCTAATGAATCCAATCTCGAGTAGCTTCTCTACCTCTTCTTTCAATGCGACGTAATGTTCTGGATTCATGGCTCTTCTTTTTTGCCGCACATGCTTCCTCGTTGTATCTATATTGAGGTGGTGACAGATGATATTCGGATTAATCCCCACTATATCCGATTGTTGCCATGTAAAGATATCCAAATTTGATTTCAAAAAAGTGATTAATAAAGCTTGTACGGGTTTTTGAAGCTTCGCTCCGATTTTAAGAACCTTCGAAGACCTATCGATTAGCAAATCTTCCAAGTCTTCTATAGGTCCAGTTTTGACCTCACCATCAATTTCTCGAGGGTCGAGGTCATCGATTGACGTTCCGCTTGACACTTTGCCTGACGCTTCTGATGCTTTCCTTGTAGCTAGACCATCATCGTGCGAGGTGTCATATCTTTTGTTGCGAGCTTTATTGAGTTATTATAACAAGTCCTCGCATCATATTGGTTGCCACACACCTCGCCTACTCCTTGTTGAGTTGGGAATTTCATAGCGAGATGATAGATCAAAGTTACTGCTCGAAGTTCCCTCAGTGTCAGTCTTCCTAGTTCAGCATTAAATGCAGAGAGGCAATCCATAACTAAGAATTGGATTATTACCGTCGAAACCCTAGGATAGGTTCCAACATTGATCAATAACTCAATCATGCCCCTGGGCATTATGCTGTTACGAGTAAATCCGTAGAGTGGGGTGATAGCGGGCTTCAGGTCGCTTTCACTCAACCCCATCTTCTTAAAGGCGTCATAGTATAGGATGTTGACAGCGCTGCCATTATTGACCAATACTCGCCATAGCTACATGCTTCCACAGTTGATCTTTATGACCAATGCATTATTGTACGGGTAATGGACCTCCCTGGCATCCTACTCCGTAAAGGTAATATTCATATCCGGTACTCGTTGAAGCTTTCGTGGTCGCTGCTCGAGATGCATGACATTAGTTAACAGTTGCTGTCACGCTTCTTATGCATACATATCTTATGCTCTCTTCGAATTTCCATCGACGTGCGGGCCTCCAAAATAGTTCGCATCTCGTGTTCAATTTCTGGAGGTCGCTGTTGGTCTTCTTCTCGTCTTTCGTTTTTCAGTTTAGTATACTACCATAGCCACCCTTCTTTAATTAATCTTTCGATTTCATCTTTCAAAGTAAAGCAGTTATTGGTATCGTGTCCAATGTCATTGAGATACCGACAGAACTTGTTGAGGTCGCACCTTGCTCTATCTCTTTTCATCGATTCCGGTTGACGATACCTCTCCTGCTAGTTCGTGACCGCATAAATATGATCTACGGGTGCGTTCAGTTCAGTATAGTTGTTGAACCTCATGGGAGCTTTTGGAACCTCCTGCTTTTTCTGTTAGGGCTGCTTTTCAGTCGTTTGTTCATTACTCCTTTTATTCGACCTTTTATTATTGTTGTAGTTTGTGGTTGCATCTTTAGCAGCATCCTTTCTTCCTTCCTTTATGACCTTATGCAGATTTTCGTGTGAAGATTCCACCCTTAGATGCTGACCAACTCTACGATAGAAGTCTTCAAGAGTTTTGCATTCTCACTCAAGTAAATCTTCCCAGAGTTTAGTTTCTGGTCACACTCTAGCCATCATTAGAGTTAAAACTCCTCATTCAGGTGAGTTGTTGACCTTTGCCAATTCTGAGGTAAAGCGATATAGTTAAGATCGTAGAGTTTCCTCCGGACCTTGCCGAATAGCAGACAGACTGACCAGTCGAATAGTGAAATTCTTCACAGCCTGGAATTGCCTAAGGAATGCAGTCTGGAGTTATTGTCAGGACGAGATTGAGCCAGACTTAAGTCCTCAGAACCACTTCTTTGCTACTCTTGTGAGAGTTACAGCAAAACACCTGCAATGTGTGAGATCATCGACACGATGTAGTTCCATCAGGTGGTTGAAGTGATCCATATGATCCTGTGGATCAGTTTTCCCATCAAAAGTGTTTATAGTAGGAAGTTTGAATCCAATAGGTAAAGCAGCAGCTCGAACCTCCTCGCTGAATGGCGATTGACGATACCCATCAGTGAGCTCATCGTCCCAGCCGGCAAGTGCATCTAATGCGATCCTCAAATTGTGAATATCAATGTTCGGAGAGAGAGGGAGAATATTATCTTTTTCTGGTGGTAGGAGTGGCCCTTGGTTGTTATTGCGATTTAAGGCAGATAGGTCAGGCAGAGTTTGCTGCGACCTTTATGGGGTTTCCATTGAAATAGTGCGACGAGATCGACTTCGGTCGTTGAGATGCGATGTAGATCGTCCTTGACTTCATCGCTGTTCTAGATGTTGTCTCAGGTCAGTAGGATTTTGTCGAGATTCTCTACTAATCCTTTCAAAGACACTTTTCGATTGTCATTTTTGCTCGTTGTTTAGACCATCAAGATTGATGGTCGCTCTCCAAGAAGGTTGTCGATGATTACGATTTGTGCTTAACTTTCATTTCCAGATTTCTGGGGCAAGTCTACAACCTTACCTTTTCCCTTAGAAGTGCTATCTCCATGACACTCCTGCTGGGCTTTATGCTGGTTGCGGCTCCCTGTCTCTAGGATCTGAATTTCTCTCTCAAGTTATTGAGCAGGACGTTCTCTGGGACGTTCGTGCTATGGTAGAGTTAGCATCTGTCCCTCAACAAGTCATCGTAGAGAGTCATTAATCTGACTTGTAATTTTTTGAAGGTTCACTAGTGCTTCCTCCATGCGATCCTATCTCTGGACAATATTTTCTAGTGCGGTCATGACTGGTTGATCCTGAGCAGGATCTACTTGTGCAGCAGCAGTACTTTGAGGATGATTTTGGCTAATTCTGGTATTTCTGGTAGTATTTTTGGTGTTTGCCATTGTTGAAAGAAGCGGAATTGACAAACTTTTCTGCCGGAATAGCCCTCCTTCTAGTGCTAATTATTGACGGAGGTTTTGTCAACAATGAATTTAAAAAATTGCAAGATGTGGCTTATGTGTGTATAAGGTTGATCAATCAAAGCATGTAAAAGAGACAAGAATTTTATAGTGGTTCGGCCCCAAAAAGATGAGCCTATGTCCACTGTTGTTCACTATTTTTTGGAAGATTACAAGAGAGTGCAGAGTGTGTTTAGAAAGTGAGTCCTTAAGTTTTTTCCAAAAAGATCAATCCCCTACAGCAGTATTGATCTTCCCCTTATATAGGTGAAGGTAGTTTAATGTTTCCCGATTATGAAAACGGATAAGTGTATAATCAGAAAATATAATTTGAGTAACACTATAACTGGGTAATAACTTAAATGAAATGACCGGTCGATCTTGAAAGAAAATCCGTTTGACGAAGCTTGCTCTAGTTTCTTTTTCATTCTGGTCGCTCTTAACTTGTTCAAAAGAGGACGTACTTTATTCGGAGGGGGATCACATTCGACTTACTTGGAAGAAGTCGCACTTAACTTACTCGTGTGACCTGTCACATCCTCTTAGTTGCTAACTTTCCCTTTTTGGTATTGACTATCATTTAGTTTTTGGAGCGCACAACAACGCCCAATTCCTATCCTCCTTAGGTGGTCTAGGTATCTCGGTAAATTTAGATTGAGAAGATCATTTTCTTATTCATTAACAAATCTCTTTATTAAGAATCAATAAGGTGACTACACACCGGATCAAAGATCCTTCAAAAATAGAGGGGAAGACAAGAAAGCTGTGCAGTGATTATAGGTATTATTCTTGTCTAGTTTTATGAGTTAACTAATATTAGTTCACGATTCGATTTTATAAAGAAAATTTTAGATGATCAATTTCATTGCATTCATCGTTTTTACTAAACTAGCATTATTTTATGAAAAATAGCTTTTCAGAATCATCTTTAGATAATACTAGCATTTGGTTGAATCTAAATTTGGGTTGTTCACTTCTGAATTGTAAAGAACTGAAAAGAAGAGATGCAAGAAGTGGATAGATTGAGAGTAAAGAGAGATGCAAGAATTTTGGGTTGCAAATGCGGGAACTTTGCGTTGCTTTTGTTTCAAGTGTTTGTGTGCGAGAGAGAAGACGAGGGACCTCTTTTGAAAGAAAAAAAATTAAATTTCTTCTATTAAAGGTATTTTTGTCCAAAAGCATAAATTGCAAAGTTTTATTAGGTGGAGCATATATCTTAAATTTTGTGTTTTATTAGGCATATGTACTAAAATTTCTCTTTCGCAGTTCACCCTTCTCATTATGAGAAATATGCCTTACTAATATTATTTGAGCGCAAAATGACCTTTTTTAATGATCTTTCATAAACACACTTCTTAGTTTAAAATTTAGTTTTTCTAGTACATCTTGGAAAAAGAAATAAAGTGGTTTCTAAAATTACATTTGGAGTCAATCTCTCTTTCCAATTTTTAGGTTGAAGTTTTTTTGATTTGATTTTTTCTTCTTCTTAGAGATGCAAAATTGACATCCCCTACATAGTATATCAAATTTGGTGACCGTATCAAAATGGTAACTAAATATAGTGATAGTTACAAATTACACTTTTAATTTTTAGGTGAAAATGGAGCAGAATCACGAAAAACAAATGGAGTAGAAGTAAAACCAGAATTTATAGATGCTAAAATACCCAAACATAGGATAGATAATTTTTCATCAAATTTTATTTTTTTGGGTTAACTGTAAAAAAAATTCCTGAAATTTAATGTTTTTGCAATTTAAATCCTGAGTTTTAATTTCTACAAAAAAATACTATCACATTTTGAATTTTAAAAAATTTGTTCTCTAAGTCCATACTTTAACAAAGTTACCACCTAAGAATTTGGAATCCAAACTTAGAATATGATATTCTTATTTCCAAACGCTTTAAACATTTACCAAAAACATAAAAGAAATAAACAAATAAAAGTGCAGCGAAACTTTTCTAAAATCACTCGCCTCATTGTCAACCTTCAAGAGCCGATAGAATTTGGCATCTTGGAAGCCCAGGGAAGATTTTCAAGCCAACGAACAACATGAGCTATCGTAGTGGCTGGTTTCCGTTACTCTAACTTCTCCTTTGTAATTTCGAACCAGGGAATCCTTTTATTGCCTTTGAGAGAATAGAGCGTCTAACTTCCTAAATAGCGCTCTGGCATATGATAATTCTTAGTCATTTTTCTTTCTCTTATTTTCCATTTTTCTTGTGAAAATTTTCAAGCCAAGGGCATCGCAGCTTAGATTTGTCTCCATTAGGAGAGTTAAGGTTGAAATAAATCACTCTATAGGCAAGCAAGGGTAATTTGAGATTTGAGTTTGGATTGAATATTCTTTTTTTCTCCTTTCTCGGTTGTTTTTTGTAATTTTTGTCTACTTATTACTTATGTGATTTTTTCCCCTTTCTTTTTTATTCTTTTTTCATTCAAACCGATGTCAAATACATATTAAGCAGGCAAATATACGTATGCTTACCTTGGATTAATGCCTTTACCCTGTGTTTTCCTCTGTTTTCACTAAACCATTTTCGACTCCAAAGTAGGCTGCTTCCGGTCGATGGTCTGCATAAACAATAGACTTTCACTCCACCATTGCCTTAATCTTCCTCTCATATGACCCATCTAATACTAAATGAACTTTTGGAAATCTCTTTTTGTTGTGTTCTAAGAAGAAGAGCAAAGAGACTACTCTTCAGACTCCACCTTAATTTTTTGACACTTGTTCTCTTTATTTTTTCAAATAAAATACTCAAATATTAAGTCTTGTTATTTTAACTTATTTACTAAATGTGCCACTACTTTATAATTTGTACTCGTAATTACAACTTTACCACTCTAGGTACAACTATGCGCCAAACTTTCATGTTTCTTTTTTTACTACTATCCTTAATTACAGTATTGCCATTCAAGTACAACTATACACCGTCCTTTCCCACAAAAAAAAAAAAGAAGTACAACTATGCACCATTTTCTTTTTTTAGCATGAAACTTCCACTAAGACTAATGTCACCACCTTAGCCTCAAACTAGACAATTGTGCGGTATTTAGCACAGTCCGTCGCACTAAGTTAGCTTACTAATACTCAAGAAAATGGCTTAGAATAAGCTTTTGAGATAAAGTGGTAAAGATGAGAGAGTTTAGGTGAATAAAAACTTTGTATTACTCTTAAAATGCTTACAATTCTCACAAATGGGACTTATGTACAAATAAACCCAATGGATCCTTTATATAGGCAAAGCCTAAATCAACCAATGGTTATGATCGTGCTAAGTGGCATGATCTTACATAGAGTCTAGAATATTCTTAAACAAAATTACAATATCTACAAAGATATTTACATAGAGAATTCTAGAACAAACATGGTCTAGATCCTTCTAAGAAATTCACCCTCCATCTTGACTCTTCCAAGTCATTCTAGGAGCTTCTAGGACCGTTCAACTCATCTAGCACCATTCAGCCTTGTCTAGAACCTTCTAGTACTTAGTAACACCAACTAGAGTCTTCTAGCATAGCCAAGACCTCTCTTGATCATTCTAGAAGTATCTACTATATTCTAGGATCTTTCTCAATCTTTTTAGATGAGCAGTATATATAGAGGACCTTAGAGCCATGAGCAATAACATTTGAATTTTGGGAGCCAAATGAGCGAGGCGTAACACCCCCCCACTCAAGTTCGCGACGTCTCCGTCGTGCCATCGACTTTGAACCGCTCGATATGATTTTTGAATTGTCACAAGGTATCTTCATGCTCCCAGCTGGCCTCGGCCTCGGGCAAATTCTTCCATTTTACTACACATTTCCAATAATTAGGAATACTACGTCAGCAGATCAAGCGATCAGCCAAAATATACTTTACCTCTTTGTTAAAAGAGGTTACCACTGCAGTAGTAGCCCTTTTGGATTCGCCCCTTGAAGGATCTCCCTCATCTCCATGGTAGGATTTTAGCATGCTAACATGGAAGACAGGAAAAATCTTTAACTTGGTGGAGAGTTGAAATTTATAGGAGACCTTACCTACACACTTGAGTACCAGAAATGGACCCTCGTATTTGTGCACCAATCCTTTATGCACCTTCTTTAATGTTTTGAATTATTGGGGCAACAACTTAACAAGGACTAAATCCCCCTCTTGATACTCAACGTGTCTCCTCTTTTTGTTGACCCATTTCTTCATTTTTTTAGAAGCTTTGTTCAAGTAAGCTCTAGCCAACTCCACTTGTTCATGCCATGCCTTAGCAAACTTGAATGCTGTAGGATTTTTCCCACCATAGCTTGTCGCTAAGGCACGTGGGGTCATAGGTTGTTGACCCATGACTATCTCGAAGGGACTCTTGCCTATAGACTCGCTCCTCTGGAGGTTGAAGGATTGGGCTACATCAAGTAATTTTGCCCAATCTTTTTGATTGACACTCATAAAGTGCCTCAAGTATAACTCCAGCAAGGCATTCACCCTTTCCGTCTGGCCATCGTTTTGAGGGTGAAAGCTAGTAGAAAAGTTCAAGTCTGAACCCATCAACTTGAACAAGTCTGTCCAAAACCTTCTAGTGAATCGAGGATCACGATCACTTATGATGTTTGATAGGACTCCCCAAAACTTCACGACATACTTCATAAAGAGTCGCGTAGTCTCATCGATGGGGCAATCAGATGAAGCAGGTATAAAGGTGGCATACCTGCTGAAGCAATCAACCACCATTATAATGCTGCCAAAACTCTTTGACTTAGGCAAGCTAGTGATAAAATCCATGGAAACACTCTCCCACAGCCTTTCAGGAATAGAGAGAGGTTCCAATAATCCGCACGGTGATTATTGTTCCACCTTGTCTTGTTGGCATACAAGACAAGTTCGTACATAGGCCTCGACATCATCTCTCAGTTAAGGCCAGTAGTAGATAGATTTGATAAGAGCAAGAGTGCGTTTCTGACCTGGGTGACCAGCCCACAAGGAATCGTGGCACTCTTTGATAAGCTCTTTTCTTAAGTTACCCCACTTAGGCACATAGAGTTGATTGTCTTTGGCATAGAGAAGTCCGTGGCTCAGTCAAAAACGTCTCGTCTTTCCTTCCGTTACTAGAGGCAGTAGGCTCTTTGCAAAAACATCTTGTTCCATTCCTTCATTGAATTTCTCTATCAAGGTGCTATCGGGCCTGCTTAAGGCAGCCAGCTCTGCCTTTCTACTTAGGGCATCTATTACCACATTGACCTTCCTAGGCTTGTATTCAAGCTTGTAATCAAATTCTGTCAAGAAGTCTTGCCACCGAGCTTGCTTGGGACTCAACTTTTTCTGAGTTTAAAAGTAGTTTGTGGCTACGTTGTCAGTCATGATCGTGAAGTGAGTACTTAACAAGTAGTGTCGCCACACCCTTAGGCAATGGATGATTACAGTCATCTTTTTTTCTTGCACTGTGTAGCTCTCTCAGTGTCATTGAGCTTGTGACTTTCATAAGCAATTGGACGCCCTTCTTGCATTAGTACTCCGCCAATAGCAAAGTCAGAGGCATCTGTGTGGAGCTCATATGCTTTTGAGTGATCGGGTAAACTGAGAACTGGCTTTTCGCTTACCGCCCTCTTCAAGTCTTCGAATGAAATTGGACACTCAAGTGTTCATTCCCAAGACTTGTTCTTCTTGAGCAGGTTAGTAAGTGGCACTGCTCTTGCTGAGTAGGACTTGATGAACTGCCTATAATAATTCACAAGTCCGAGGAAGGATCTTAATCCTGGCACCTTCGTAGGGGTTTCCCACTCTTGGATGACTTGCACCTTGGCTTCATCCATCATAAGTTTCCCATCCTTTATCTTATGCCCTAGGAACATCACTTTCTCTTGGGCGAAGGAGCACTTCTCCTTCTTGATGAATAGTTAGTTTTCCCTCAAGACCTCAAACACCTTCCTCAAATGTTCTAGGTGCTCTTCCATAGTCTTGCTATAGATAACTATATCATCAAGATAGACTACCACAAACTGATCGAGGTAGGGATGGAATAACTTATTCATGAGGCTGCAAAAGGTAGACGGTGTATTGGTAAGACCAAATGGCATGACTAAGAACTCATATGCACCATATCTTGTCACGCATATTGTCTTGGGCTCATCCTCCTCGGCTATGCGAACTTGGTAGTACCTCGAGCGTAGATCAAGCTTTGAGAAATATCTAGTGTTCCCAAGTTGATCGAACAAGTCGGCAATAAGTGGGATAGGGTACTTGTTCTTTACCGTCACCTTGTTAAGAGCCTGGTAATCAATGCACATCCTTAGTGAGCCATCTTTCTTTTTCTGGAATAACACCGGGGTACCAAAAGGAGCTTTGGAGGGCCTGATAAACCCGTGTCAAGCAACTCCTTTAGTTGTTTCTGGAGTTTCGCTAACTCTGGAGGGGCCATTCGATAGGGACTCATCGCAGGTGGCTTTATGCCTGGCTCAAGCTCGATTTCATGATCCACCTCCCTCCTAAATAGAAGTTTCTTGGGCAGGGCATCAGGCATCATATCTTGGAATTCATCCAAGACAGTTTATACCTCCATGGGTAGGTTATCTTGAGGTTCCAACTCTTCATCATCGTGCTCCTTCAGGATGGCCAAGTAATTCTCTTCCTCTCTTTTCAAGCCCTTCTTAAATTGAAGTGCAGAGAGTACTTTATTTCTCGCTTTTGTGCACCGCTCCATTGGTACCACACAAGCCTTTTCACCATCTATGATGCATATAGAGTTGGCAAAAGGAATAGGAAATGCTCGCACTACATCAAGGAATTCCAAACCAAGCAATACCGTGAAATCATCCATTGGTACTACTGATAAGTCAACTTGTCCAAACCATGCACCTCAGCTAGCCTTAACATTATGAGTAACCCCATGGATGGGGTGTGCTATTGAGTTCACTGCCTTGAGGGAGCCTCCTCTATTGGACACCGTCAAGCCCAACTGCCTAGCTTCCTTAACAGAGATGAAGTTATAGGATGCAACCGTGTCAACCAAGGCTTTAGTAACTTTGCCATTGATTGTTGCATCCACAAAAAGTAGGTCCTTAGCTTATGACTTAGGGGCCGACCGCAAGGTATTTAGGAGTTGCAAGGAACCAACATGTGCACTACTATCCTCTCTATCACCTCATTCTTGGCTTGGCTCAGAGGCAATTAAGGCATTGAGAGCTTTCTTCTTGGGACACTCACGTGCCTAATGTAGCCTATCACAAAGAAAGCACTTGACTCTTACCTTGGAGAAGTCATGGTCTTCCTTCTCTTTGCCCTTGTCTTTGTGCCTATAGGAGGAACTATTTTTGTTCCATTTTCCTCCTTTTGTTTGCTCTCCCCCACTTTTTGTACTCCACCACCCTTCTTGTCTTTAGCCTTAGAAGGGTCCTTGTCGGTAGAGTAATCGACAAGGCTCTTAGCTATGGCAATAGCATCTGCCAAGTCCTGGACACCACGATGCTTGAGCTCTAACTTGGCCCAGTTCTAAAGGCCATCCATGAACAAGAATAGGGCATCTTTATCCGAAGTGTCAGGGAATTCGAGCAAGAGTGTGATAAACTCTTTCATGCAGTCTCTAACACTACCAGATTATTTGAGGCGGCAAAGACGGCTTCTCGCCTCCTCTTCAGCATTCTCAGGGAAGAATTGCCTTTTTAGATCCCTTTTGAAGTCATCAAAGGTGGCTATAGTGCACACTTCTCATTTTTATCTCCCCGTGTCTCCGCCTCCACCATAGCATGATGGTATCAGTTAGATACAGGGCATCATTACGAATTTTACCGGCATCGTCCGTCACACCGGTGGCCTCAAAGTATTGTTTGAGTCCCTATAGGAAGTTCTCAACTTCCTTAGCATTGCGAGTACAATTGAAGGTCTTTGGTTTAGGTACCTCAACCTTCCTTGCCTCAATGGTTGTTGTGGTGGTCACCCCCGTGGCCACTGCTCACTCGCACAAAGCAAGATCACCACCTATTTCATCTACTTTAAGTAAAACATTAGTGAGTTCTCTTTGGAAGAGATCTCGTACCTTGGCAATCTCCAAATGAAGGGACTCAATCTTGCGCCTTAAGTCGGCCTCTAGCTCACCAAGAGCATTTTTGATGCCGCTGTGGAGTTCCATATCCTTGGTCTCCAAACAATAGCCATCTAGATCGTCTACATGCTCGCCCAACGTGCCCAGGTTGGACTCTAGTCGGGACACTCTAATCTCCAAGCTAGTCACCACGTCCCTTGACTTGCCGTGGGTAATATCCTTCTTCCCTTTATCACGCCTACATTCAGAAACACTAACTTCGACGGGGTCGGGAGTTGCAGCCATAGTCTTCATTTAGACAATGGAACTACAAAGATACAACGAGCAACCAAAGCTCTGATACCACACTGTCACGACCCTAGCCTCAAACTAGACAATCGTGCGGCACTTAGCACAGTCCGTCGTACTTAGTCAGCCTACTAATACTCAAGAAAGGGACTTAGAGTAAGCTTTTGAGAGAAAGTGGTAAGGATGAGAAAATTTAGGTGAATGAAAGATTTGTATTACTCTTAAAATGCTTACAACTCTCACAAATGGGACTTATGTACAAATGAACCCAAGGGGTCCTTTATATAGGCAAAGCCAACCAACTAAGGGTTATGATCGTGCCAAGTGGCATGATCTTACATAGAGCCTAGAATATTCTCAAACAAATGAGCGGGGCGTAACACTAAGCTCTACATGTTTCCCTTTTTTTTTTTTTCCTTTGCTTTATCCTTAATTATAGATTTACCATTCCAAGTACAACTATACACTAGACCCTTTTTTTTAAGCGTGAAACTTCCATTG
Organism: Parasponia andersonii; assembly: GCA_002914805.1. Lineage (NCBI taxonomy): Eukaryota > Viridiplantae > Streptophyta > Magnoliopsida > Rosales > Cannabaceae > Trema > Trema andersonii. The sequence goes on from JXTB01000076.1 coordinate 415,460, forward strand.
AAGACTAAGCTCTACACTTTTTTTTCCCCAATGTTTTTCTTTACTTTTACTTTTTAAAAAAAAAATATAAATAAAGAAATATTTCACTTAAAAAAAACTGGTAAATGAAAAATACAAAAACATCTTATAGAATTTTATTTCAACATATAAGAAATTTTTATATGCAAAACAAATACTAAATATGATATATTGAGAAGCGTAGAATTGAGAAATTTTAGAATATAGGATAATATCATAACAACAAAAATAGTATAAAATACTAGCATCGATAGTCTTGTTGAAACTAACAAAAAAATACGGCATAAATAAATAAATAATCTAACAATAAAATCACATCATCCTATTTGCCTTTTACAGTTTAATATGACAAATAATATGTCTAAGCATTCGACATAGGATATGTTTTCTTCTCAACAAAATAAAAAAGGAAAAATATAATCCATAAACTGTTTTATGTCTTCATATCTTTTTAGTCTTAATGATATGAAAGATTATCCAGTGATGCAAAGCTTTTAGGTGTAGAAAAAATTGAACCTGCAAACAAACAAAACCAAATGTTCAAAATAACGACACTATACTAAAGAAACAATTAATAGGTGTTGACGGAGGTTTTGTCAACAATAAATTTAGAAAAACTACAAAACGGCTTGTGTGTGAAAAGGGTTAATAAATCAAAGTAAACAAAGAAACAAGAATTTTATAGTGGTTCAGCCCCAAAAAAGATGAGCCTACGTCCACTGTTTTTTACTATTTTTAAGAGAATTACAAGAGTTCTGTTAAGTTTCAAGGTTGGAATTCCAAGAGTTCAAAATTACAATGTGTTGTCTGGAAAGAAGAAGCAAGAGTCTAAAAAGTTTTCAAAAGATCTAAAAGATAAAAGATCAAAGATTCCCTATTGAAACATTGAACTCCCTTTATATAGGTGAGGATAGCTCAATATTTCCCAATTGTGAGAATGGGTAACTGTATAATCAGAAAATACAATTCGAGTAACAATATAACTGGGTAATAAATTAAATGAGATGACTGGTCGATCTTTAAAGAGAAACTTTTGTTTCACTTTCTTTGTTGGTTTCCTATTTGACGAAGCTTAGTCTAGTTTCCTTTTCATTCTGGTCGCACTTAACTCGTTCAGAGGAGGTCGTACTAACTTATGCAGTGGATGTCACACTTAACTCTTTCGAAGGAGGTTACTCTTACTTATGCGACCTGACATGTTCACTTGGTCAACTTTTCCCTTTTTGGCATTGACCAACATATAGGATTTTAGACCGTACAACAATTGCCCCCAGCTCCATTAGTTCTTTAGGACAAAATGGTGCTTCCTTCTACTATAAGTGTGAGCTTAAAAAATGTGATATCATGACCTAAACTTAAGATCTTTGAAGAATCGCCAGATCTCAAGTCTCACCTTTTCAAGATCACGCACACCATATCTGACAGATAAAACCATGTGTCACCTTTTCTAAGAAGAATAGCAAAACTCGAGAAGACTTTTCCCTTCTTTTTTTTTTTAAACAGACACAATGATAGCGATGACGCCAGCTGTTGTCTTAAATTGAATCATTTCAAATTTTGAAAAGATACCGATTTAATTTCAGAAAATCAAATCCCGCGAGAACTTCGGCCTTTGGATCTGAAAATTAAATACCTTAATCTACGGCTGTGATTTGACGATGCTCAAGACATATATATCAAAAACTAATCCGCCTCCTCTTCAAAAATCCTATCGTCTACTATTTCTCTCGAAACACGAAGCATTCACAAAGCAATCCTTTCGGCGGCGTCTTGTTTTTTTCAGCTCGTACAACTTTCAGCCTCTTCTCTGATGAAGCTATCACCGCAATACTTCAGACTACATCTCGATCCCTCTATCTTCGAAGAAAGGTTAGTATATATCCTCTCTCTCTTATTGTTTTGTCTGTCCAGAAAACTCATTTATAGATTTTATTTCTAGAAATTGAATCCAATTGTAGAGCCTGAATGTCCTGAATGAAAACCTGTCCCACACTCGGATCGACTGAAATGGGAATTTTTTAGATCCCATTCATTGGTTTATAGAATACTTTCTTTTAGATGACTGATAGAGACGAACTCATAAAAGAGTTTTTTAGGGTTTGAAACCTTTTTTTTTTTTTTTGAAAATAATAGTTAGTCGAGTGACGAATTATAGAAGAAGTGCTCGAATAATTTTTATGAATCCGTAGATCGATTAGAAAAATTCGATGAGCAGCTTGTTGATGACATCCTAGGATGAGACCCCAAAACTCTTCGCATATAGCTGAGATCTCTGATGCTCACATAGGACTAAATTCATCCATATTTCTTTTCAGATGTCTAGTAGTGAAGATTTTAGGGAAGAGAATGCATTCTCAGGAGAATCTTCCAATCCCAGTGTTAACTCCATAAACCTCGAAGATTATCTTGAGCCAGAACCTGAAGTAGAGATAACCAAGGTCAGGCAAAGTAGTCCTCGCATAGGCGACCTTCCTCAAGACCAATGGCCCCGGCATATCAGAGATGCCCCTGTGTTCACAACGGGTTATCAATATGTAGAGGGAGACTGGTCATGTACCAATATAAGGACGAGCTACACCACGAACAGCCTCAGTAAGATTGTGTGCAATGATAAGATCTCCATCCCTCTTCGCCTTCCTATGGAGTTCAATCAACCACATACACCACCTCGCGGAATTGCCTCATTCTCTTAAGCAGTTCTAAATGTGGTGTCTACCTCCCACTTCAGCCATAAATAAAATCAATCGTCGATTACTATGGGATCGTCTCTTTCCAACTAACTCCAAATACATATAGATATATGGTAGGACTGTACATACTTTACCATAAACTAGGCTTAGAGACCCCCACTCCTGAAGAGTTTGCTTGGTTTTACCAAGTGAAATCAAACCCATCTGACTTCGACTTCTTTTATGCACGCAAAGGGTCGAACCAAGTAATAAAAACTATCTATGAGATTCGCAAAAACATGGAAAAATGAAAAAATCCATTCTTCCACTTTGACTGTACGGATAACGGCTTCTTTCAGAATCCTGTTAGGTAACTTTCAGTTTATCGCCTTTTCTTCATAAACATATTATTCTGATTGCACTCGTATGTCATAGTAGATAATAAGGAACAACCTAGACTTTCCAGAGAATAGCTCGCAAGGGTGTACAGAATAAACAACCTTCCGATTGAAGAATTCGATTAAAAGAAGCTTGGGACTTCCAAGAAATTAGTCGCTTGCGATCTGCTTCCAAGGGGAGCCACCTTCCCAGATTCCACCGTCTATTCGATCAGACCCTCGAGCTCGAAGAAGAAGAAGTTGAGGATGCAGAAGGAAAAGAGTGCCTTGTCTACCATACCTAGGAAGCGAAAAATACCTGCCACCCCTACAATCTTGGAACCATCATCTCCAGAAGCCGCATCACCACCAGTTTCTCAATAGCAAGAAAGTAATTATTTTTTTCTTCCTTTTCCTTATCATCGTATTATGTCACCTCGCTGCTGACTCATATCTGTACAGAAATAGTTATCGGTAGCGGATTACGAGCACCGCCTTCCACTCTGGGGCCAATGGCAAAGTCCAAGACGCCAGAGAATACACCTCCATCGACGTTAAAAGGGAAAGAGAAGGTCGACACTTCCAAGAAACAAAAAGTTGCCTTCGAGGATATCCCGACAAGTTCGCCTCCTCCTCAGTCTCAAACTACGAGTCATCTTGATCCATCCAAGGAGACTGCCACTCCTTCGGAACCGAACCAGGTTGATCAAGACGAGGAGCTTTTCGCACTCCTCAACCAATTGCCAGAGAAGGCTGATATGAGTATAGCCTTAATTGATTGCTTCACTTCTGAAGATGGCTAGGCGAGGATGAAGCGATGATCAACTAAGATTGCCTTCAGTTCTACGATGAGGATGCTGGCAAATGTAAGCATCTTTTATTTTCCCTCTTCGACGTATTTTTTCTTGGTATTGATGTGTCATATTTTCAGACTGCTGCAGCTATTGTCCTGATACATGACCTAGTCCTTGAGTGTTTGGAAAAGGCCGAAAAATTTGAAGAGATAACCCAAGTATTTGAGGACTCGGAGAAGGCTCGCGAGGAGGAGAGAAAAGCCTTTGACTTAGAGAGGCAGCAACTGCTTGAAGGTCTGGCCAAAGAGAAGTTTGCAAAGGAGAAGCTCGAGGAAAAAATTGAAGAGCTTGAAAAGACTATCTCCGAGCATCCAGATCGCATGAAGGAGGCGACAACAGAGGCAGCTCACAAGGCTATTGAAGAGTTCAAGGCTACTAAAGTCAAGGAGCTCGAAGAAAAAGCCAGTGACATCGCCTCGTCGACCATCATATATAACATCTTTTGCGAGCATCCGGACTTTGACTTTTCAATCATTGGTGAAGACAGGTCGAGCTTGTCCAGAGTTAGAGGGAAGCAGAATCTACCAAAACTTAGGATGGTGGAACGAGCACGTCTGCATAAAAATTCTTTTATTTTTTTAACTTCAGAACAATATGGGCTTTACCCCTTAATTTTTGTAATACTTTGCTTGCATATAGGTGCGAGCCTTTATCAATGAATGAGTGTTTTTTTTATTAGACGTTTATTCTTGCAAAACAATTAAAATATTATATTACAATATAAAGATACATAATTTAACCAAATAGTCAATCACTAGGTGACTGATCGGTACGCTATTGCGATTCGAATCCAACACCCTTAACATGGTTGTATTAGGATAGGTTAGGTCGCTTAAGAAAACAGTAAGTATAAGTAATGCAAACTCAATACTATTTTTCGAAAGTTCCATGGCAAAATGTAATATAGCAATATATCACATCGAACAATGAATGTTTTGCTTAGTTACTTTATTGTTCGATGAGAGAAATTGCATAATACGATATGCTATGGCATGAAGCGAGGAGAAATTCCTATGATTTAAAGAAATTTAAGAAATTTCGGCGATCTAAAATTCCGACCCATCTAAATGGACATTTTGCATAGTCTCTTAGGAAACAAGTAGGAGATAATATTCTGATCATACTGCCCTACTGCCCCCCGAGTCTTATGGTGTTTGAAGACTGGCATAAAACTATAAAAGGTAGACCAAATCGAATGATTAATGAGGAGACACCTTTATTGATGATGACAAATGACGAATAACGACTGATGAATAACGAATGACGATCAACAAATAACGATCAATGAATGACGATCAACGAATGACGAATAACGAATGACAATCAACGAATGACGAATAACAAATGATGATCAATGAATGACGATCAACGAATGATGAATAAGTAGATATCTTTATTGATGAATAACGAATACATGAAGATTTACTGATAATAGCGACGAAGTTGTTCTGCATTCCAAGTATGCTCGATCTTTTGTCCACCAGTGCGAGCTAACTTATATGTTCCAGGTCAAATAACGGCATCAATAACATATGGTCCTTCCCAAGAGGGTCTAAATACACCGGCACCGTGCTCTTTATTATTAGGTAGAACCTGTCGAAGAACAAGATCACAAACTTCAAACCCTCGGATTCTAACTTTAGAGTTATAATATCGAGTCATGCGCTATTGATATGATGCGATTCAAAGCTGAGACTGCTCGCGCCTTTCTTCTAAAAGATCGAGCTCAATCCTCATCAGCGCACTACTTTGATCTTGCTCAATTGTCGTATCTATATTGAGGCGGTGACACATGATATTTGGATAAATCCCCACTATATCTGAATGTTGCTATGTGAAGATATCCAAATTTGATTTCAGAAAAGCGATTAATGAAGCTCGCACGGGTTCTTGAAGCTTCGCTCTGATTTTAAGAACCTTCGAAGACCTATCGATTGGCAAATCTTCCAAGTCTTCTAAAGGTCTAGTTTTGATCTCACCATTAATTTCTCGAGGGTCGAGGCCATCGATTGACGTTCCACATGATGTTTCGGCTGACGCTTCTGATGCTTTCCTTGATGCGTCTCCTTGTAGCTGGACCATCTTTGTGCGAGGTGTCATATCTTTTGTTGCGAGCTTTCGTGGTCGCTGCTCGAGATGCATGACATTAGTTAATGGTTGCTGTTGCGCTTCTCGTGCGTACCTAGCTTGCGCTCTTTTCGAGTTTCCACCGATGTGCGGGCCTCCAAAAATAGTTCGCACCTCGTGTTGAATTTCTGGAGGTCGTTATCGGTTTTCTTCTCGCCTTTCATTGTTCAGTTTAGTGTACTGCCGCAGCCGCCCTTCTTAAATTAATATTTCGATTTCATCTCTCAAAACGAAGCAGTTATTGGTATCGTGTCCAATGTCATTGTGATACCGGCAGAACTTGTTGGGGTCGCGCCTCGCTCTATCTCTTTTCATCGGCTCCGGTTGACGATACTTCTCCTGCTAGTTCGTGACCGCATAAATATGATCTATGAGTGCGTTCAGTATCGTATAGTTGTTGAACCTCATGGGAGCTTTTGGAACCTCCTACTTTTTCTGTTGGGGCTGATTTTCAGTTGTTTGTTCATTACTCCTTTTATTCCACCTTTTATTATTGTTGTTATTTATAGTCGCATCTTTAGCAGCATCCTTCCTTCATTCCTTTGTGACCTTACGATGATTTTCGCGTGAAGATTCCACTCTTAGATACCGACCAACTCTATTATAGAAGTATTCAAGAGTTCTGCATTCTTGCTCAAGTAAATCTTCCCAGAGTTTAGCTTCTGGTCATACCTCAGCCATCATTAGAGTTAAAACTCCTTCAGGTGAGTTGTTGACCTTTGCCAATTCTAAGGTAAAGCGATTTAGGTAAGATCGTAGAGTTTCCTCCGGACCTTGCTGAATAGCAGACTGACTGATCAGTCGATCAGTGAAATTCTTCGCAGCCTGGAATTGCCTCAAGAATGCAGTCTGGAGTTGTTGCCAGGACGAGATCAATCCGGACTTGAGTCCTCGAAACCACTTCTTTGCTACTCTTGTGAGAGGTACAGTAAAACACCTGCAATGTGCGAGATCATCGATACGATGTAGTTCCATCAGGTCGTTGAAGTGATCAATATGATCCTACAGATCAGTTTTCCCATCAAAAGTATTTATGCTGGGAAGTTTGAATCCAGTAGGTAAAGCAGCAGCTCGAACCTCCTTACTGAATGGCGATTGACGATACCCATCAGTGAGCTCATCATCCCAGCCAACAAGTGTATCTAATGCGATACTCAAATTGTGAACATCGATATTCGGAGGGAGAGGGAGAATATTATCTTTTGCTGGTGGTAAGAGTGGCCCTTGGTTGTTATTGCGATTTAAAGCAGATTGGTCAGGCAGAGTCTGCTACAACCTTTGTGGGGTTTCCATTGAAATAGTGCGACGAGATCGATTTAGGTCATTATGATGCGATGTGGATCGCTCCTGACTACGTCCCTGATCCAGATGTTATCTCAGGTCTGTAGGATTCTGTCGAGATTCCCTATTAATCCTTTCAAAGACACTCCTCGATTGACGTTTTTGCTCGTTGTCTAGATAATCACGATTGATGGTTGCTCTCTGGGAAGGTTGTCCACGATCACGATCAGTGCTCGAACTTTCAGTATCAAATTCCAGAGGCAAGTCTACGACCTTGCCTTTTCCCTTGGATATGCAATCTCCATGATGCTCCTGTCGGGTTTTAGGTTGGTCGTGGTTTCTTGTCTCCAGGATCTGAATTCCTCTCTCAGGTTGTTGAGCAGGACATTCTCTGGGACATTTGTGCAGCGGTGGAGTAACTATTTATCCCTCAGCAAGTCATCGTAGAGAGTCATTAATTTGACTAGTGATTTGCTGAAGGTTCACCATTGCTGCCTCCATGCGATCCTATCTTTGGACAATATTTTCTGGCGCGGCCGCGTCAGGTTGATCCTGAGCAGGATCTATTTGCGCAACAGCAGTGCTTTGGAGATGATTTTGGCTAGTTCCGGTGTTTCTGGTGTTTGCCATTATTGAAAGAAGTGGAATTGACAATTTTTTTTCTGCTGGAATAGCCCTCCTTCTAGTACCAATTGTTAACAGAGGTTTTGTCAATAATAAATTTGGAAAAATTACAAAATGTGGCTTGTGTGTAAAAAATATTAATTAATCAAAGCAAACAAAGAGACAATAATTTTATAGTGGTTCAGCCCCAAAAAAGATGAGTCTACGTCCACTGTTTTTTTCTATTTTTTGGAGAATTACAAGAGCTCTGTTAAGTTTCAAGGCTGGAATTCCAAGAGCTAAAAATTACAATGTGTTGTCCAGAAAGAAGAAGCAAGAGTCTAAAAAGTTCCCAAAAGATCTAAAAGATAAAAGACCAAAGATTCCCTACTGAAACATTGAACTCCCTTTATATAGGTGAGGATAGCTCAATGTTTCTCAATTGTGAGAATGGATAACTGTATAATCAGAAAATACAATTCGAGTAACAATATAACTGGATAATAAATTAAATGAGATGACTGGTCGATCTTTAAAGAGAAACTTTTGTTTTTCTTTCTTTGTAGGTTACTCATTTGATGAAGCTTAGTCTAGTTTCCTTTTCATTATGGTCGCACTTAACTCGTTCAGAGGAGGTCGTACTAACTTATGCGATGGAGGTCGTACTTAACTCTTTCGAAGGAGTCGTACTTAGTCTTACTCATGCGACCTGACACGTTTACTTGATCAATTTTTTCCTTTTTGGCATTGACCAACATATAGAATTTTAGACCCACAACAATAGGATAAATTGCTCAAAAAATAAACGTCGACTAGTATACCATCTTTTATTGAGTCAAACTTCCATAGTTTGAATGGGGTTGATTAGAAAAATAATTCAACTTGCTCCTTTCATCTTATATGTAAACAAAGGTTACAACTAATCTTAAGAGAAAAAATTTCAAATATAGTCGTAAGGAGAAAAAATAAAAAGCTAAAAAAACTTACTATATAATGCAAATTGTATACCATTTCAAATGATAAAACGTCAGTCTTTATAGTTGGAGTACTTACGATTGGTGTAGACTCGTAGACAAGTTAGTATTCTTTTGTGCCTAAAAGGAAATTAAAAAAAAAAATCAATCTCATTAATATATTATAAATACAAGCAAAAACAATACAAACAAAAACAAAGAATCATCTATGATATGGAATTTCATCTAATCTTTCTTGATTTACTGATAAGTTATTATTATTATTTTTTTGTTTCCTTTCTCAATTCCACTCTTGATTTTTTTGGACCTCATTTTAGAGTTGACACACACGGATCACGTAGTGAGATATTACGAAGCAAACTGTTATCCGTATTTTCTTTGTTAGCATCATCCACGTATTCATCGAAAGAATGATTGATCATTACACACATTTTATTTATGGCTCCTTCAATGCAAATATGCAACATTGAAACTCTCAAGTGATAATGATCCCTCTTTACTCAATGTAATTGCTTCATAATACAACTCATCAAAATGCTGCCCTAATATTAATTCCGTTTTGTTTTTGTTAGTTTTTTCGGATTCTTTTTCTATCTTCCTCCTTCTCACCCCAAAATTTTATACATTGCCTCATTTTATACCCTCAACTATAAAAAATTATAAGAATGCTCTCAAGGGAAAAAAATCCTTTGTATCTTCTTTCTTTCTCTCTCAAAAAAATCTATTATTGCTCTTATAATAGGCTGGAGAAAGAATATTTTGATCTCTTTATTTAGCTTCTCATTCTTCTCTCCTATCCTCCTTCATCTCCTTCACAAATAACGGGTTTTTCTATTTTTTCTTTAATTTTCTATTAAGTCCATATTTAGATCTAGTTATATTATCACATTTGTATAATTTTAGTACTACCTCATCTTTAATTTGTGTAAGCATTTATTTTATTTACTAGCTTTTGAATTTGAGAATTTTTTCTTTAGACTTAGATTTGTAATATAGATATGTCGGGGTTTTTTTGGGCGTGGATATTATTTGATGTTGGAACCATAGTACTGTAATTAATTTAATTATATAATATGATTTCGGTTGAGCTCTCCACTCCTTCAATGAGTTCTATCGATCATGAAATACTAGGAGAGAAAAGGAAAACGAAAAAAAAAAAAAGAGAGAAGAATTTAGGAAGAACCTGAGAAATTAGAGGAAGGAAATCTGACTATTGATTAAGTTTCATAACATGTTTGACAAATAATTAACCAACCTTAACCAACTAACCTACTTGTATTCACACAAATAAAAATCCACATTCTACTAGCAAACATAATTTTTTTTTAAAAGTAGGGCTTAACTAATGAGCACCACTTATTAAAGGAAAATAACACACACTCTACTAAGCTTTGAACCTCTGACCCCCCAAACTCACACACACATCCCTAAAATCTTGGAACAAATGAGCTAGCCTCAGTTGGCATACTAGGAAACATAATTTAAATCAACTAAAACTCTAATAGCTCCTAATAGATAATTAAAGTAATTATCCTAACAAAAGTAATTTAATAACTATTTTTATATTTATTCATATCTTGTATCTCATCTTCCATAATTTTCCCTTCGTTGAAAAGTTCTTGACTCTGACGACAAATAACTCTCCAAAAGTTAGTTTAAGATTAAGATAACAAAATTCTTCTTCATTTATCCAAATATCATCGATATAAGGACGATCTTTCTGACGAACAAGAAATGACAATAACCACTAGAAGAAATCATGAACTCAACATCCAAGATATCAACAATCACATCTAGCTTGTCCAAATGGGAAGACAAATTGCAAGGATCTGGTGTGGAAGATGTTACTATAAAGATATAAGAAGGCAAAATTAGAGGCTCAAATATGCCTCAATAAGGAATAAATCATCCACATTGAATATTAGATTAATATACATGTTCAATGACAAATCAATCAAGCATACATTGGATCCAAGCCGTAAAATAAGATCGATTTGTTGAGCTTGTAATTTTTTAACAGCATTTTTAGGATAGTGTTTAGGAAAAATGCGAATCATAATATAATCATCTTCAGTAAATTCTCTAGCCTACAATGTGCGTCAGAAACAAGTTTATAAGTATCATTAGTTAAAACAAACTTTATCTGATCTCAACAATATGCATATTATGTATATGTTCAGCAAAAGATTGGCCATGGTCGGCTGGTAGATAATAATCCGTAAACAAAGGGATAAGGTCAATGGGTTGGCAAGCTGAAAGGCCAGTGACAATCTCAAAACGGACTCTAACAAGTGAACCCGTTAACATAATTATTGTAAGCAAATTCTGGTTTGGTTTAATGAGCTCCCCATCCGGCTTTTAGACTAAGCATATCACCTAAACTATAAAAGTTTGTATTTATTTCTTTTTTTCAAGGGAATCTTACTACAAAAGTTGGTATCTCCAAATTTATTTAAAGATTTTACTTAATTAATTTTTCCTATAAAACTAGTATTATATCTCCAATTTATTTAAAGGCTTTAATTATAGTTTTGGCATAGAACACTGCTAGAGTTTAAGATTAATTACTTTATGGGTCCTTCAACTATTGAAAAAGTCTTATTTGGTCCTTATATTTTAAAAATTAACATTTTTTGTTATTAAACTTTTAAAACTAAGAGACACTTATTCCGTTAAATTTAAGGGTGTATGTACAATAATACCATACGAAAAATGGAGTTTAGTACCGGTTCCGAAATTTTAAAAAGTAAGAATTTGCTTATATTTTCTGTTAAAGATATAGTAGAAAATGTTCAAAAGGATTAAGATAGATTAATTTAAGAAATTTAAAGACCAAGACGAGAAATTTTAACGTTTAAGAATAAAAATTTACAATAGTTTAGGGAACAATAGGGAAATTACTCCACAAGTTTATAAGTGAAAATTTTACGGGCCAAGTTCTACATAGAACATCTAATTTTGGAGAAAAAAAATTAAGGAAAACTACTTGTACTAAAGTCGAGTAAAATAAAAGATTGCACTTTAATTATTTAAATAATTAGCTGGAGCATATCCACTTAGAAATAAAAAAATTTGAGTTTATTATTACCTTGACGAAGTTTTTGTTGGTAGCAGCTGGGACCAAGTAGGCGTTTTATTTTTCTCCCAATTTTTGACTTCTCATTGCAAACCTGACGAGCCTTCTTTTTACACTCCTTCAACAAGAACTTCTCATCACTTGTAGGTGGCAATGACAATATCTGATTTTCCATGTCAGATCGAAGTATAAATAAAGATGAAAAGGATATAGAGCTTTTGAAGGAGGAGGAGGATTTTCGCATGTAACACCATGGATGAACATATTTAACATGATGACCATGATAATTCGTGTCATATTTATCGAATTCAACTTAATTTACTCTTTCTGTTTGTGCTATGTATCACGGCGAGGTATGCTACATTTTATATCCGCTTATAAAATTTCCAAAACTTTTATATTGAAAATTTTATATATAGAATAATGTTTATAATATAATGAAACCACTCTGAGTTAGCACTTAGCAGAGGTTTCTTTGCGGTTAGAATGTTCGTTGATCTTATGTAGATTTGAAAAGCTGTTAATTAAAAGGTATTAAATAATAACAAGGCATTAGCATATAACAATTTAAGAATGAAATTTTACTAGCTTCTACAATCTGTTTTTTATAATTAGCCTTAATTTTACATGTAACAAGTGTAAGTATATTATGGTTACGCCTCAACCTCTCTACAAGGGTCGATTTTTCCTTTGGGAATCTTTTGTGACAATGTTGTAAATATGTTTCCTAGTCCTTCAAAATTTCCTTCCAAGATTTTTTTTTTTAATTTAAGAAAAGCCTTTTTAATCGAGGTTTAAGAAGAATTTTTTATTTGTAGATATAAAAAAATGGTTTGATTAAGAAGAACTTTTTATTTGTAGAAATAAAAAATGCTTTGATCATGAATTTATGACATTTTTTTAAATAAATATATATAGGACCAAGTTTATCCCATTCCTCTATGGGTTTTGTGAACTTTTGTCATCTGAATTTTTTCTTATTGCATTAATTTTCTTGTGTAATTAACTTATGGCAAAATTGGTCCTTCCATAACTTAACGGATGATGTTACAAGTATTTTATAATTTTTTCTATTAATTTGTACCATAACTTTTTATAGAAATAGAATTTTATAGAAAACCCCGACAATAATGACCGTGTTAACATTGGAAAAATTAGTTTTATGCAACTTTTTTCCTCATTAATTAAATCTATCATCATACTACTTTTTTAAAATGAATTTTTGATGATCTTGACGCATTCTTGAATGATTCTTGACGCCGCCTGCGATTTTGATAGATTCTTGATGAATTCTTGACATCGGCGGCAATCTTGACGAATTTTTGATGAATATTTGATGGATTCTTGATAATCTTGATGTATTTTTGACGGATTCTTTATAGATTCTTGACGGATTCTTGATGAAATCTTAACAGATTTTTGACCAATTCTCTTCCAAAAATAATAGAATCTAATGGTGATGATAAATTTAGTTAAACATTTAAAAAAATGGTAATTATCTCTTAATCCGTTAGCATTTTTGTTGGTTATATACCAATTTCGCAACAATTCAATTCTATAAAGAGAATTAATGCAACAAGGGAAAACTGGGGTATAAGCCCACAAAGCCCATAATTCAGGGGATAGGGAGAGTACAATTTGTCCATAAATTTAATGCCTTGTAAGGATAACAGAAGTTTTTTTTTTTTTTTTTCATTTCTTTTATACTCTGGAGTCTTCTAATTGATATTGGAATTTTACGAAATATTTTACATAATAAGTGAATAAGCCATATTTGGAATTCACATATTGAATATTGAGACATAAAACACTCTGTATATTATGGTTACGTCACTTTTCAATTAGTAGGCATTTACCGGTCAAGTAGCCATTTTACTTGGAAAATATAAAGCAACTCCTAGTCTCTTTTAAGTCAGGTTCAATAGAATAGATCTTGAGATAGAGAGACCATTCTAACAAAAATACTTATTCTATTATTTGGTTTCACGTTAGGCTAAAGAATTCTTATTCTATAGTAATATTAATTTCATTAAATAATGGAATTATAATTCTACCAAAAAAACTATGGAATTATGATTTTATCTTTTTGTCTATCTCTTTAAAACCTCAATTTTTATTTTTTTCCAATTAAGATGTCTTAAAATAATGATATTTTGGTCTATATAATACTTATTCTATTTCATCCCACTACGTCAATTAAATAATAAATTATTGTTCCTAATCCTATTCTAATTCAATTCAATTATGATTTCCATTACGATTCTTATTTCATTCTAATGAACTAATAATAACCTTAGATGTTACTTCCCTTTTCTATTTAGCATGCCATGGGCATAACCTAAATAACCAAATTTTAAGAAGATATGTTGTAACCTTTGGATCTAATAAGGTGTTTGGCGATTGCTGAATGATACAAAAATATACTTTGAAGGGTAAAATTCTCACTCACGAAAATCTACTTATTCTTTTATTTATTTTTTCCTTTGTAAAGTATAAATCTATTTACTATTCCTTGAAGAAAAGAAAAAAAAATTATATTTCGTACTTAAGAGTGTGGAAATCCAGTCCACCAGCAGTCCCTCGGGCGAGCAGTTGGGGTCAATACTGAGGCGACCAGCAGCTCTTGAGCTGACAAATGTACAATGGCCATCATGGTTCCTTTTTTGGTTTTTTTCTTTGGGCGGGAAAATAGCCATCATGGTTGATAAAGGTGAAAGAAGCTCTCAAGGGACTCGGGCATGCTACGTGAATGTCAACCATAATTACATTACGAAATTGTGGGTGGTTAATTCAAATTAATGGTAAAGTAATTGCCCATAAATGGACCATTTGCCCAATAAATATGTGAAATAAAACTCCTATTGGGCCAAGTTCTATAGCCTTACCTGCCCCGGGGGCTTATAGAAATATAATTAAAATCTGGTCTCAATTTAAATAAATATTTTTTTATCAAATATTACAACAAAATATTCGGTATATATGTTTATATACCAAGTGTAACATTTTATATATTAAATATAAAAAATTATATACTTAGTGTATTTCAGTACAATAACTGAAATTGATAAATAAACATATCTATCAAGTATAAAAATATATATATATATATATATATGGACATTTAGCTATAAAATTTAAAAAGTGAATATTTACTTAATCAAATTTAAAATATTGATCATTCACCTAAATTTCTACTTATGATAAGCAACTTAAGTTGTAAGTCCAAGAGTAACCGTAGAAAGAGCTCTTCTACTGTTGGGTGCATATATCGTAGAGGAAATTAGATTTTTTATGGTAAAAGTTTAAAAAAAAATTGAAAAATCTCAGATTTAATTAGAAAACATAACTTTTAAAAGTATTTAGAAAAATACCATTTTTTATTAATTGGTGAGATATTTGAGATAAATTGTCAAATTACCTGAGGAAACTTAATTAGATACAATAAGTAATTAGATTAGTTATCTAAAATAACTCAATTGGCTATCTAGAGTATCACTGAAAACTACTAATTTTGAAGAAAAGTGATATTTTTCTAAATATTTATTCAAAGTGATATTGCTCTAAAATCGTTTGAAAGTGATATTATTTTAAATCAATCCACAATTTTTCCCAAAATTCAGCTCATCGAGATTTTAAAATTTTTAACCATATCGACTTGGATAAAAAGCCTCATATTCTAGAGTATTTAAATAAAAATGGCCTTTTTTTTAAGATCAATTTAAAAAATGGCTCTTTTTTTTTTACACCTATTTAATAAATGGTCATTTTATAATCTTATTTTGATGATTGACCATTTTTCAGTTGATCTATTTTTTTTATATAGGTAAATAAAATTTTGAAAAAGTAAATCAATTTTTTTAAAAATAAATAAATTTTCAAAAAACAAATCAATTTTTGAAAAATAAGTCCATATATTTTAATATACTCAATTTGAAAAATGACCAATTTTTAAATAATTTCAGATTATCATTATTACACTTTTCTTGACAATACTATTAGATTGGAACCTCAAATTTATATATTTTTGTTTTCAAAAAAATAATCTGTTAAAAAGCACCATATAATGTGTAAAATAATGAGTATGTCCTCTTCTGTTCTAAATGAGTTGAATTAAGGTTGTCAAATAGGCCAAGCCAGACCGATCCAACTGCGTGCCTACGTAGAAATTCGTAGGCCAGGACGGGTTAGACCATAGAAACTGAGTGCTAGGCCTAGTCTGGCCTATAAGCTTGCCTAAGTTCAGGTTAAGGTGAGCCCATGGTAGATTGACTCATTATAACCAATAGTAGGCCAATACATAATTAAGTTTATTTTTTTAGCTTAAATTTAATAAGATTTGAACCTAAAAATAATTACTTACAGAAAGTATCATTAAATTATATATGTATTTTTATTTTTGTCATTTTAAAATCAAAATATGTAATTATTTTTAACATATATATGTAATGTATATGTAATATATATTTTTTCTGGCCTGACCTATTGTGGGTTACAGGCTTATTCTGACCCATGGCCCATGGAAGGCTAGGATGGGCTGGCCCACAGACTTAGCTATGCAAGCCCAAATTCATAGGCCAGGACAGGACCGACCTAAGATTAGGCCAGCCCTAATCAGCCTGATTTAATAGTCTTATAAAAATATGACCAAATTTTGAGCACAATTGAAGTAAATATCCATTTGTGAAATGTTATAGCAAAATATCCGGTATATAAGTTTATATACCAAACGTAAAATTTTATGTACCAAATATAAAAAATTATATACCAAGTATATTTCAAGACAATAACTAATATTGGTAGATAAATATATCTACTAAGTGTAAAAATATATATACCTGAATATTTAGCTATAAAATTTAAAAAATTGACACATACTTAATCAAATTTAAAATATTAGTCATTAACCTAAATTTCTTGATTTAATATTAGGATGTGCCCAGGTCAGCGCTTAAATTGACACCTCCAAGTTGATTTCTTCTATACTAAATGTCCAAAATTGCATTCTTGAATTAATAGGGTATTTACAACGTACTAATAGTAATGATTTTGTACATTTAACGGTTACTATTAATTTTTCTCAAGTATTAACAATTTATATTTGGCAAACAAATTTTTTACATTTCTATAAAAATTCTAAACCAATCAAATGCCATTAAGAAAAAAAAATTCATATCTTACTACATAAATTACATAGATATCTCTATCTTATGACAAACTTAAAATATTTCAATTATAGTACACTTTGATTATTGCTTCAATTTTAAATCAGCCTACAAATCATGTAAATATTGATTAGGCATTCATCACAAGCATTAAGTATAAATATTTGAAATACTCAGCAAATATTGGAATAAAATATGGATTTATATAAACTCAAGGAATTCAAACATATCTAGTTATGTAAACGAACTCAATTTCAAGTCATCATTGAGCCACTTGTTGTTTACATGCTTGTGTCTCTTATACGTGGACAATTGTCGTTACTCATATGTACCGTAACTTATGGACATAATTGATACTAACTGAGTTTATAGGTCATTCTTAAAGCTTATGGACATAATTGATACCAACTGAGTTTATAGGTCCTTCTTAAAGCTTATGGACATAATTGATACCAACTGAGTTTATAGGTCCTTCTTAAAGTGGAGTTTTAAGGTTTAATTAGAATCGGGGACAAAAAAAAAAAATCTTTAAGAATTATGGAACCCACAAAGTACAGCACATGTGAGTAACGACGGTAATCTATATATAAAAGCCATAAGTCTGTGGCCACGAGGGCCAATAAAGACTTGAAATGGGAGTTGTTATAGGTTATTTCGTAACCCTATAAGAAGGAAACTAGTTAATGACTAAATTAAAGAAGATCCAAAACACTGTCTTCAGCATGAAGAGAAAGAACTATTGATCAAAGTTGGATTGAAGTGTCCCCGTCTCCAGATTGTGCCATCTTTACTTCTCCTAAGCTCTCTCTCTCTCTCTCTCTCTCTCTCCAGTGGAAAAGCCTGTCCCCGAATGAACCCTAAAAGACCCGATTTATGGTTTGAAGACAAGAAGTCAAATCTAAAAAGTTTGCAAAAATTCAAGTTTTTAAAATCGCGAACTAGTGCCGTGGCCATAACTCTCCAGTGCCACGGCTCTGAGCTTCTGCGCTCTGGGCTTCTGCTACTGCTCTCGTATGACCTCCTAGCGCCGCAGTTCCTACTTTCTGCCTCTGGTTCTAATCTTTACTGGTAAAAGTGTTCCGAATCTCCTAAAAATACCAACAGCTCCTAAACTAAAAAATACAAACAAAAACAAATAAAAAAAAAAAACTAATAAAAGATTCAAAAACTAACAAAATATATCAAGTTAAAGATACTTGATTAACTAGTATAAAATAAACTTATAAACTATGCTTGGATATACATAACTGCCAATAATTGGAGCATGGTCCTACCGTGCTCGATAAAATCCCCTGGGTGATCAATGACGCAATTGCTGAAATTCGATCTCTCCTACTACCATGCACTAGCTGCGGGAGCTTATATACGTTCCTCGAGCTGTAAATTACATTGCCCATAATTTGGCTTGCTGGGCCGCCAACTCTTTATATTTGCTTTTTCTCTGTTGAATGGGTACACTTGATCAAGTTCAAAGTGACATATTTACCTACTTTTATTTTCAATTCTAATTCAATTAAGGAAACTATATTTAGAAAATGAGTTTTTGGAATCATGTTTTTCAAATAATTATGGAATAGAATAAGATAACCCATTTTACTTTATGTTCAATTCCAATATTTTTCTTCCCCATCTGTTTCTAATATTTTACTTTTTTTCAATTTTAGGTTAATTTTATATAATAAGTGTCAGGTACAATTTTTGGAAATTTTAGATACCGTTATTTTTTTAATGTAACAAAAAAGACTAAAATGAAATATTTTAATAATTTAAGGACCAAAATAATACAATTTAAAATTTAAGGACCAAGAAGAGACTTTTTTCATCATTTAAGAACCAATATCATCATTTATCCATAAGTAATTGTGTTTCTCTTAAAGTAAAAAATTTATCTTAATTTCTAGCCACATGATAGTGAAGAGAATATAAGGGATAAAAACAAACATATTCATGTCTGGTTGTTCAAAGAAATCAAAGAAGGAAAATTATTATTGGAGTATTATATCACATTTGTTTTAAATCGACACGTGTAAATTCTCTCTACTAAATTGTACGTATTTAACATTCAAAAAAAAAAAAAAAACAAAAAATTGCATGTATTTTACGTCCTTCCAGTAAATAATAAATAAAATGCAATGGTGGGTTTGTGTATGTACCATGTATTAGGATGCAATTATCTTCACGATTTATGACCGAATCCCACTCAACCACAATTCCTGTGGCTGTAAGGAGTATTTGACAATCTCTTCTCTTGTTTCCTTGTATGTTACTTAAAGCAAAGCTAAACAGCTACAAAATGATTAAAAATAGCTTAAACCAATTGATTTGTATGACATCTTCATCCTGAATCAAAAAGATCTCGAAGGTAATTACTAAGCTTAAATAACAGACCAATATGAATTAGAAAGAACAGTGTAGTAAATTCAAAAGAGTACAACAGAAATAATAAAGTTGAAACCAATCTAAACCAAGCCGATCAAATTTTAATTGGAGTTTATTTTCAATACCTAGTTTCTCTTGGATTAGGATTTTTTTTTTCAGGAAAAAATCAAAGAAAAGACAAAAAAAAACTTAGTTTGGCTTAATCATACAAACTTTAACACAACCAAATACCTTTTTTGTTTTTTTGTTTTTTGTTTTTTTCAACACAATTGCCAACCAAATACTCGTTGCCATCTCCATTGTCTTTTTTATTTGGAACCTTAACCATACAGCTCAAAATGGGCCAAGTGAAATCCGTCGCTAATCAATGATGCCAATCAATTTCAAAATTCCTACAACGGCTACATTATTTTCTATATGTTACATAAAACCAATGATATGATAATACATAAAAATTGGACCTGAAGTTCTCCCACCATAAAAAAGAAACAGGGAAAAAAACAGCCGTAAAAAGGAGAGTTTGTTACCCAAGTTTCTTGAGCTGCAACAGACGCTTGCAGCAGGGGAAAATGCCAAACTGAAGAAATGCGAGCTTTGGAAGGTCACATTATTGCATAGAATTATATTCCATGTCTACATCAGAATCCTATCCCACTGGAGTTGATCATGTGTGACGTCGGTCGGCTCAATCGTGGGTACAAAATTTACCCCACCGGAGAAGGTCGAAAAATTTTTAAGAGGAAACTGAATGATAAAATGAAGATAAACTGGCTCGGTTCAAGGTTTTCTCAGAACGTTGTTTCAGCCATTTAAAAAGGGATTGAGGGAATGGGATCAACCAACTCTCACCTAGAAGAAGAGACAGCCTTTATCCAGGTTGCATAGATCCCATAATCCTTGACTCTGTCCAAATACAAAGATACATTAGTGCAAAAAATCATAACTGGACAATGATACGAGATACATCCCAATGAAAGGATCAGGTCAAAATACCAAAAAGGTGAGAATACCGGTGCCCTTCTCAATACCATAAAAAGTTAAACCAGTAGATTTCTTTTGTACACGATACAAAACATGAATTGTCTATTGGAAAATGAAAAACAGCTCCAAGAAATATATCACTAAACTAATCACCCTGAACAACAAGTGAGCCAGGAGCCAAATGTTAATGTATAAATAACCATGAAATACATTGCCACCGAACTACCCTGAAAGACATGATTTTCTATCATCAACCAAAATAAAAGCATTAAAATAATAATCCGTCGTCCCACTTTCTGTTTCCTAGCATAAATACTTTTTGTATAAGATTTGTCTATTGGATAGAATGCAAAAATAAGGATGCCAAAATTTAAAAAAAAAAATATAACAAGAATACCAAAAGTAAAAAAGAAAAAGAACATGCCTGCACAATCAAACATAGATTTGTACTCACAAGTAGATGTCATTTGGATCAAATTCGTAGAAGAGGTTTATATAAAATCGAAAGCCATCAGGGCTTATATCTCTGCACAGAAGACCTGAAATTGAAATTCAATATAAAATTTATTAATTTCCCATTTTTTCTCAATAATAATATTAAAATCACAAAAGGAGCAGCATAGATTCTTACCTCTACTTTCAGCCGTAAGAAGATGCTCCTTGGCCATGGCTGGTGCAATACCTAATGTGATTGCAGCATCACTGGCACTTATCCCAGTTTGAAGAGCATCAGGTTTTGTCACGAGGGTTTTAATTCTAGCAAAAACCTACACATAAACTAGCTAATTGTCAAGCATCTTCAAATGATTGGTGTAAAATCTCAGTTATACAGAGTATTATAATTCATAATGCAAAACTATGATCTCAAAATTTTAAAGTGCGCTTTGTACACTTCTGATTTTTTATTTGTTTAAACAAGAAATGAAATGGAAGGTGGAGATCTTCTCAAAATGTTGCTTAAGAGGACCTCTACCATTCCTGTTTAACTACAGGAAAAAAAAAAGCCAAAGAACAAAAAACCAGAAAACCAAATGATAGTGAACAAGCATTAAGATGTTGAAGATGTGTCTCTATGGCATGGCTTCAAACAATTTTCTTGAGCCACCTCATATCTTCAATCCTCTAGGTAAAATCCAAACAACAGTGAAGGGATACTACAACATGAGTTTTGAAGTATATTTAACAAGCATAGATTCAGGAAAATCAAACTAATGAAAACAACTAAAAACAGACTTTCTTTGTTTCCTCATTTCAAAACAGTTTCAAGAACAGTACCAAAATCAGGCCCGATGGTTTTCAATTTAGTTCTGTTTCCGCTTGGGGAAAAAAAAATCATCAAATACAACATTCTTTAAAGCAAAACATAAAAGAAACAACTAGTAAATCTATAATCTACACCACCATATCATGTATGGAAAATCATGACAACTAACCACCCCGCTCTCTTCCGAAAATAAATAAATAAATAAATAAAAATAAATTTGAGAATCTATTTTAAACATAAATGGAGTGTGAAGCATTAAAATATAACAGCTCATAAAAATTAACAAAGATCACCTCTTCATCACTATGGGACTTATTCTGGATGACCCTGACTCCACTATCAAACTTCCGAAGCATAACTGGTCTGCAAATACAGAACAAGATATTATGATTATGCTCTTGACTTATTCATAAAGTTTTATTTCTTTCCAATATTCTCTTCATTTAAATAGCCATGATTTTACATAAATAAGTCAAATGTTGCACATACACATCAAACTTTTCCCAGAGAGAACATGCTTGCAGCAAATCCTCCGGTGAGATCAATTCTGTTTTAAAAGCAGAAAAGAAAAAATGTTTCACCTTCTACAAACAGACCCACCATAAGTTGTAAAGAAAAGGAAAATTGAGGATATTTTTTTAAAAAATCAAAAATTCAAAAAAAAAAAGAAAAAAAGAACCTGTTCCTCTGGCACGATTGAAGAGACAATAGATATCTATAAGATTAATCATTCCACCAGCTCTCTCAAGTGGAATTTTAACAAAATCTGCCAACTGAGTACAAAAGGGACAGAAAATTTTTATTTTCCGAGAAATAGAAGTGAATGAAAAGTCAGTATCAATTAACATCATACTTTACTGAGATCACAACATTACAACAGTACAAGAAGCCAAAAAAGAAGGTATAGGGATTATCTCAAAGGTTCGTGTAAGTTAAAGTGGGTGAGTAAGTCAGTGCGAGGGATTGAAGCTCAAACACATTCAAGCTAAAAAATTGATTATTTTTCATGTCTGGTTTGAATTATCAATGAGTACTAGAAAACAGAATATGATATTTTGGAATCAAAGTCTACTTGACATATCTTTAGGACACCTTGGCTGTGGAATACATAAGAAAAAATGACAACATAAATCTCAACATTTCATTTTTAGAGAAAATAAGGATATACAATTCACCAAATTTAATAAGCATGTGCTCCGTTGTCAACATGAAAATCAGTGGGATAACTTAAATAGACGTATTCGTACTTGCATTTTGCAATGTCACCTTTCCAAACAAGCATATCACAATTTGCATTCTACAATAAAGAAGAGCTACTGCAGTTTAATTGCTCAATAAAGCTGACTTCTTCTGGGTTTTTCTTTGGCACTGAAGTTTTTAACATTGAAAAAATGGATACACTACGGAACAACTAAGAAAGCTATGGTACAATGGAGATGTGCGATGCCAGCTGTCTTGGGCGTACATGAATAGGATGAATAGAAGTTGCTATTAAATGATATAGTGAACGAATTTTGAGCAAATATTCATTTTGGGAAAGAAAGAAATTGGCACATTTTCAAGACTTCTATGTTAATTAACTCTTTTCATAAATTGATCTTGATAATCACTTTTGTTTCCTTTGGAGGACTTCTTCATCTCTGGTACCCTCTATGTTCTGTATTAGTAATGTCTCTGTTCTATAATAACAAGAAGGATGCTCAAAAGCTACCAACACAGATTAAAAATTTGCAGACAATAAGGAGTGAAGACAACCTGACGGGACAATTGTTGGTGGTACAAAGCACCAGCAGACTCTTTGGTTACAGGAGATACAATACCAACACTCAAAAACCAATCTTGCATCTCTTGTTTGGAGCCCATTTCCTCATCGTTCGATGCACCAGCTTGAGAATTCGAGCCAGACAAGAGTTTCTGTCTCATTTTCTCCGCTAGCATCACCATCTCTTTCGCCTTACCCTGTCATAGAATATGGTAACATAACCTTAGCAAACTCTTAATTAATGTTCATTCAATCAATTCCCCATTTCCCACTATCCTCAACAAGCCACAATATCCTTCTCTATTTGTCTATAAAGCCTAATTCACAAGAAAGCTAGACCACTTTTGCCTTTTCATTGTATTAGACCTCAGAAACTGCAAAATTATGGTAATTTTCAAGTTCCCATAAGATGAAATGTAAAAGAAAAATGATGTTCCCATCCTATGTGATAGATTCCTAAGCAAAGAGAAAGAGTAGCATTTTACCATAAGGGCATTCAAATCCTGAAAAGCATCCTGCAAGCTCTTATCAGTACTCTCCCACATCTCCTGCTCTTTCCTCAGTATCCCCGACACACCCACCATCCTCACCGTCCCTTCACTCGTATACAACCCGCTCGAACCCGAACTCGACAGCGAACCGGGGCCGGGACCCGTACCCGAACCCGAACCAGAGCTCGAACCCACATTCTGACTCTCCCAAGCCCTAGCCCTCCAGCTCTCAAAAAATTTCCCCAGAAAGGCGTCGCAATCGCCCTTCCCCCTCACCACCACAGTGACCACCACCGATCTCGACCCCGCACCGGGACCCGAACCGACGACCCGGCCATCGGAAGAGACCGAGAGCTGGAACCGGATTCTGGGAGAGGCCCACATGGCGCGGAGCGATTTCTTGGGGGAGAAGATGTGAGTGATGGCGAGGAGAGGGATGGCCGAGGCTGTGGCGGTAGCGGCGGCGGTGGAGTCAGGAAGCCATAGAAGGCGGTGGTTTGTGAGAGAGAGGAGACCCGATTTGAGGATTGGGAAATTAGGGAGTTCTTCGCATTCGAGGTCGACGGAGGAGAGGAGGTAGCATTCGATTTCGGCCGGAAGGAGGACCGGTCGGCCACTTCCGGTGACCTCCGCCGGCGGGAGGCAGTTCCCAGTCATTGAATCTTTGGGTCAAGCTATCTATTGGCAAGGTCGTGATCGTCTTCACCTTCACTACCCCAGAAGCCACAAAAAAAAAAAAATATTGTTTTCTGGGGGGCATACTATAGTAGGGGCGCTCCTACATAGAGGTGCTTCATTTTTGGCCATTGGATGAAATTCAATTCAACGTTGATCAAAGAAATAAGTGTGTATAAATGTACACGGGGCGGTGGAACTTGCAACTTCAAGGTTTTCTCTCAATCAGGTAGTGATATCAAGGATTCGAGATAGGAGTTCAAACGAGAGTGATTCTAGAAAGTGACCCGATTCCATCTATCTTTCTTTATTACGAAAAAAAATGCCTATATATATATTTACACACTTCGTTTTTAGTAATTTCTCCAATTTTTTTCCCTTTTTTTTTTTTTTTTTCTTCTTCTTCCCGAGCTAAGTCTCGTGTATTTAGTCTTTTAGTCTTTAGAACTATAAAAGTGCTTATTAGCTTATGTAAATGATAATGATACTGATCTTATTTTCTTTCATTTTTTATGTCTTTAGGTTGGGTGGAGAACATGCTCTTAAATATATATATATATATATATATATATATGGTTTCGAATCCAATAGGTATTTTTTTAATTGTTGGATTATCATTTAATAGTGACCTAATGGCTATAATGAGATAAATGAAAAAACATGTATCATTAATATTATTTTTCTTTCTTATTTTTTTATAATAGAAAAATATGCATAATAAATTTTTATTACCCAAAATGACACCTATGTATAGGTAAAAAAAAATACTTATTGGATTGGTGCCCTATATATACATATATAGTGCTCTAATTTTCATTATCTCTCTCTCAAAAAATCATTGTCATCGCTCTCACAAGAGGCTGGAAAATATAATACACTAATCTCCTTATCTCGCATCTCTTCTTCTTCTCGTATCTTCCCATGTCTTTTGGGTATTATGGGGTTTTTCATTTTTTTTTTCTAATTTTCTAATAAATCAAGATTTATGCCTAGTTGTAGTACCACATTTTGTGTGAATTTTGTATCACCTGATCTTTGATCTTTGTGGATTTTAAATTCCGTTTATTAGATCTTGAATCTAAGAACTTTTATTTGATTTAGATTTGTAATACGGATAAGTTAATTTTCATTTCAGTGCACATGGATCTTTTTTTTTAGTGTTAGAATCACAGTCTTTATCTATCAAGAACACATTTTAGTAGCAGATGAAGATAATTATTTGCTGGTGCTCCTTGTTATCTTCTTCTCTTGGAGAATTAAGAATTATGGTAACCCGTAATTCTTGTTATTGTTATATTTGTGATCCATTTTTCGTCTCATTTTTTGAGGAGTTTAAAATTATAATCTTATGTGCTTGTACTATAATTGAAATTTTTTAACTTTTATTAATATTATTCTCTTGAGGAGGCTATTTTTATTAAAACAAACAACCTGGGTTCCTCATCTTGTCCATATGATTTAGTGTTTATGATATTCTAATTCAAAGGCTTTAGTGATTAGACTTATTATTTGTTCTCTTTCTATGTTAGACTTTAGAATCTTGCTTAGAATGTATAATTTGAACATGAATTTTACTCCTTTCTTTTGGCTAAATAATTTGTCTGTAAACTAGTTATATATTGTCTAATACGACCAAATAATTTGGTATCTAGAAACTAATCTAGCAATGATTTTATTTTTAGAAACTAGAAACTAATTTGGTTAGTAATTAAAAACTAACTCAACAAACCAATACGGTTACCTGAGAAACCAAATCAGTTATTGGCTTTTTTTTTAATTTTTTTTCTTGAGGAAATGGTTACCAACCACTCGTGAAAAAAAAAATCAAATTAGTTTGTACTAGTAACCTAAAATCATTCTACTAGTGATATTATTTTTGAAAACCAGAAAGTAATTTGGTTAGCAATTAGAAACCAACTTAAGAAAGTAGTATGGTTTTCTAAGAAACCAAATAGATTAATATTTTTTTTTCATTTTGTTCAATCAAGAAATGGTTGCTAGCAATACTTGAAAAAAAAAGGGTTCCCATTAGTAACCAAAAACCAATATGGCATTATTATTGTTTTTGAAAATTAGAAACTAACTTAGAAAACTAATTTGATTAGTAACCAGAAATTAACTTAAGAAACTAATCTAGTTATCTAAGAAATCAAATTTTAGTTACTATTTTTTTTCATGTGGAAATAAATACTGGCTGCTCTTGAAACACAAAACTAAATTAGTTTCTAACTAATAATAAGAAACCAAATCAGCTAGTAATATTGTTTTAGAAAACTAGAAACTAATTTGGTTAATAATTAAAACCAACTTGAAAAATCAATTTGGTTACTTAAGACTAAATTGGTTATTAGTTTATTTTGTATTTTATTTTTCCCAAAATGGTTATCAGCTACTCTTGAAACCAAAAACCAAATTGAATTTTACTGATAACAAGAAAATATTGACTAATTTGGTTAATTTTGTTAGTAAAAATTAGTAACTAAATTTGTTTTCATCAGTGATGAACATTAAGATGGAAAAAAATGGAAGAAACTAATGAACAATTTGTTTAATTTTGTTAGTGGAAATTTGTAACTAAATAAGTTTTTATGTTTCTACCTTTAACTAACATTAAAATGAAAAAAATAAGTAAAAATAATAAAATAGAGAATAGAATAAACTAATGACAGATCTAATTAATTTTGTTAGTAGAAATTAGTAACTAAATTGGTTTCTATTCATAACCAACGTTAAAAGGAGAAAAAAATTGAAGCAACTAGTGATCAGTTTGTTGGTTGTGCTGACTGGATATTTGACCATTTTTGGACATAAAACTCGGTATATGACTAACTAAATGTATATCTCACTTAATAATAAAAATAGAAATACACATATTCCACAATTGAACCTTTCAAAGGAATAAATATTTAGCAATAATTTTGAAAATATTGATATCTAATTAAGCCAATTTTAAAAATTAGTCATCCACCTAATTTTCTCTCTTTCTTTTAATCTTATTAGCGAAAATTAATAACTAAATTGGTTTTTACCTATAACTAATATTAAAAGAAAAAAATAAATTAAATATACTAGAGGAAACTATGAGAAAAATAAATATTATTTTTGGAAACCAGAAACTATTAGGAATTAGAAACAAACTTGACTCGGGTTACCTGAGACCAAATTGGCTACTAGTTTTGCCTTCTTCTTTTGTTTTTTTTTTGAAATGTTAAAAGCTATTTTTGAAACCAAAAATTAAATTGGTTTATACTGGTAGCTAGAAACTATTGACCAATTTGGTTGATTTTGTTAGTAAAAATTAGTAATTAAATTGGTTTCTACCTGTAGCCAATATTAAAAGGGAAAAATGGAAGAAACTAATGACCAATTTATATAAGTTTGTTAGTAAGAATTAGTAACTAAATTAGTTTCTACCTAAAATTGACAATAAAAAGGAAAACATAAATTGAAAAAAGTTGGAATAAACCAATGAAAAAAATTAATATTGTTTTTAGAAATCAGAAACTAATTTAGTTAGTAATGAGAAAATAACTTGACAAATCTGTCTTGTTACTTGCGAGCAAATCAGTTACTGTTCTTGTATTTGTTTTTTTTTTTTTTTTTGAAATGGTTACATGCTACTCTTAAAACTAAAAACCAAATTAGTTTTTAATAGTGACCGAAAATCATTGTTCAATTTGGTTAATTTATTATTAGAAATTAGTAGCTAAATTTGATTATATTGGTAACAACATTAAAAAGGGAAAAATAGAAGAAACTAATGACTAATTTCTTTAATTTTATTAGTAAGAATTAGTAACTGAATTGGTTTCTATGTTTCTATCTATGACTACCAGTGAAACGAAAAAATAAATAAAAATAATAAAAAAATAGAAGAAATCAATGACCAATTTGGTTAATTTTGTTTGTGAAAATTAGCACCTAAATTAGTTTCTATCTATAACAAACATTAATAGGAAAAGAAAATTAAAATAAACTGATGATCTATTTATTTAATTTCATTAATGGAAATTAGTAACTAAATTGGTTTATATCTGTGACTAACATTAAAAAGGAAAACATAAATTTTTTAAAAAATGGGGGTTTGAACCTATAAGAGAAGAATGTTTGTTGGTGGCTAGCCAGCTAAGAATCTGTCACAGTGTTTTTAGCACATTTTATATTAAAAAACTATATTTTGAAAAAAATGGCAAAAATTATGAAAATGTCACTCTGTTTTCTAGTTTAAGTATTGAAAACAATTCTATGGAAGATTGTACAGAATTTTAATTATTTTTAGGAGGTCATAATTGTGGTATTATTTTTGAAAATATAGGTATAATTGTCCAAAATCCTTTTGTGTATTATGCCTATTTATGTTGTTATGTATTTATGAATTCTTTGTTTAAATTCTATGTACCTACAAAAAGAAAATTGTATACTCTACTTTAGTTAATTTTTTTTCTCCTTTACATTTTCTATTTAAAATCTAGACATTAAGTCAAAGATACAAATCGATGATCGATATACAGAAAAAGATATAATTAACAAATTATAGGACCAACATATAGTGAGTAGAGATTAGAAATATCAAGAACAATTATTCATTTTGTAGCCGACTTTTATTTTAGGTATGAATTTGCCCCCTCCCCACACACATAATTTTGACATTTATTTAGGTGCTATCTAAATAGCAACTAGAGCTGTAAATATGGGT
Source organism: Parasponia andersonii (assembly GCA_002914805.1). Lineage (NCBI taxonomy): Eukaryota > Viridiplantae > Streptophyta > Magnoliopsida > Rosales > Cannabaceae > Trema > Trema andersonii. Next base: position 444,849 of record JXTB01000076.1, read on the forward strand.
CGAACCAAACGGACTAGCATGCGACTCACAAATTTGGCCTAGGCTCGAACCGACCTGATTCAACACTATTCACGGGCTAGGCCTAGTAGTCAATTTTTTTTAAAAAAATTTTTTTTGTCGTTTTTGTAATTAGTATTTTTAAACAATGATATTTTTACTAAATAGTACCAGGTCAAGACGGTTTTGGCCCAATTTTAGACCAACCTGGTATTTAGCCATCAAGCTATAGGACTAGGCCGCACCTTATTTTTAAACTTTCAGACCGGGCTGGCCTGAATTACTTCTACTCACGGCCTGACCCAACTCTAAATTTCTATTTTAGCCTCGCCTAGTTTGACGACTCATATTTATAGCTCTAAGCAAGACTATTCCTTTTTTACCCTAATTTTATTGTCATTGGTAAAAGAACAAAAAGTAATGAGCTAGGCAAAATTGGAAGGGTTACGTATATACCAAGAGCAAATTTCAAAAGTGATAATTATTTTTTTGTTTTGTTTTAATTAACATGCTCAAGGGAAGGATGCAAGCACATGATGAGTAGGTAGTGATTAGAATATGATAAAAAATAGGAAATTTTACATACATGGTGTCTATTAGTAGCCTTGTGGTGACGAAAGCGTATCATCATACATATTATCTAAATTAATTCTCAGTAAATTTATCTAAATATGTCCACATTTTTTTGTTCTAAACCATGGTTACTTGTAGCATCCTTCATGAATCTTCGTTACAATCACAGCCAGAGAAAATAAGTCATTGTAATCAAATATTGTTTTCTGACCCTAAATATATTTTTCTAAAAGTTAGTTATGGTTTTTCCAATTTTGGTTGAAATAATTTGAGCACGGTTGAGTTTGTTATCGACGGAGTCGAATTTTTCTAGAAGTGAGAATCTATAGGAAATTTCAAATTTCAAAGTTTAGATTTTTTTTTTTTTGTTCACTCAAAGAAATTATTATAAATGACTTATAATTTGTCCCATATTTCATCATGGATTTTAAAATATGATCAAAATTTTGATAATGCATCTCTTAGAAAAACTAATGCTCAGTATGTTGCTAAAAATCGAACTCAATGTTATAATATGATATTAATCAACAAGAAAGTCATAAATTAATCAGATTTAGATACGTAAAGTGCCAACTCATCTAATGATCAATAACATACGTATTCATGAAAGTCATAAATAAAGAATGCACCTTAAGGTTATTAACTAACATACTATGCGTTAAAACCCACGTTCTTGATGCTTGGAAAGTAGCCAATTTAAATTTTTACACACTTCGTTCTTAGTAATTTTTCCAAGAATAAGAAAAAAAGAAAAATATAGTTTAGGTAGGTGCAAACTATAATTTTTGAATTATATGTTTTGATATAGTATGGATAGATATTAATCTAATTGGGATATATTTTAAATATAGAAATTTAAATTAATTATCATTTTTCATGTGCACTTCTAATATTTCAATTTAGACTTATTTTTAAATAAAAGTTATCAAAATTTTCAAATAATTTTTTTATTAGATAATTAAAAAATAAAAATTCACAATTACTAAAAGGTAAAAATATATTAACAGTATACAAAGGACTAAATTTGAAAAGAAAAATCAATAATGAGTACAATTATGGAAACAAGAACAACAAAAGTTCGAAAAAAGAATTAATTATGTGAGAAATTATGTATTACATAAAACATGGACAAAGTTAGACATGATAATAGCATAATTTCAAAAAATAAATACGATTAGACATGAAAATAACATAGCATTTCAAAATGGGTGTAATTAGTAGGACAATAGCATAATATCAAAAACAAACACAATTAAGTATAAAAATAGTATAATATCGGAAACATGTAGATTGGGCACAATTATAGCATAATAACAAAAATGTTTGCCTAATTCTGTACATATCGCAACAGTACAGATCACAACAAGTAATATAGAAAAGAATAAGAGTATCATCCCATAGAGAAATATGACTTATAAATGCTAACTACTAACCAAAACTATTTTTCAAATTACCCAAACAAAATTAAGAAAATAACTAGAACAATTTAAAAATCATAGAACAATAAAATAAACAAACAAAATAAGAAGAAAATACAAGCATTAAATCTTAGCAACAAAGGTATCTAACTTGAAATCAATCGATAGTAGGACCTAGGATTATAATCTACCCTCTAACTCATCTAATTACCTAATCCCTCTTAAATTAACTAAATCTACTAGAGTTGCCAACCAAGAATACTAATATATCTAAGAAGCCTTTTCCAAGTATAACATGGAACTACCTAGATAAGATAATACACTATCCCTAACATGAATTGAACTAGTTCATTAAGATAAGGTTCTCAAAATGGTTACACAAGTCACATAAGTATATTCTTATCTTATGTAAATTTATCCCAAATTAGGCAATCTTATATTGTTTTATCTAAGGCCAAATTTCTACTTCTTTTTCACAGTTCATAGATGTTGGGAATATGCCCTAGAAAGTATTTTCTTTGTTTGGCATTTTAGACAATGTTTATTGGATTTAAGTGTTATCTATTCGTTGTTAATAAATTCTATATTATGTCCAAATTATATACATATGATGTTTATGTTTTTTACTATACAAACGTCTAAAAGTTTTCATGAATAATAATGAGTAATAAAGAATTATTCGTGTGAAGTATTCATATGTGGGAGATTAAATTCTTTATTTTATTATATCTAAATAAAGAGTTCACATTCTACAAATAAAGATGGAATACTTTATTTTGTCATAGAATGTAGTGTTGTCTATTTCAACTGGATTGATGAAGTCTCCAATCATTGAAGTATCTAACTTCGGATAGAAATACTAGTGCATTATAAGAAAGTTATAAGTGCATTGAACTAGATCAGGTGAAAATAGAATTTAAGATTAAGTGCCGTAACTCAATATTCTATTTTTCACTAATCTAGTACTATTGTAAGATTACCTTAATCCTAGTGATTGTTGGACTTATTTTTATGAGTTTTATTTTTTTTTTTGACTTACTAAAGGACTAGTTCCAATTATATGGTTTGAACTTAGGTATCTTGGAAGATAAGATTTTAAAATTGACAAGAACGCCCTTTATGATTTGGACACCATGCATTTAATGTCATTTTGAGTTTTTTTAAGGACTTGGATAACAAAAAACAAGACTTCAGATATTCACTTTGTAAATTTGACTATATTTGTATGGACAGTTACAAACACCATAGTCAATTATTATCCATTAGATGAAAAAGATAACTTAAAGGTAAATATGTACTAGAAGGGCAATATAGTAATTTTATCTCACTAGTACGACATTGTATTGGGGTATATCTACAGGTATAGTATATGTTAAATAGATTAAATTAATTAAAGTGTTAATTAACTTCACATAAAATATATGATATTTAGTCTAAGAGTGCAATATTGAGCCTATAGTGGAATGCTCCAATATTAACAGACAAGGCCTAATCATAATTAAAAATTAATTATAATTGTGGATAGTTAGCCTATTGGAGCTGAGATTACTTAGATCTATAAGGTCCCCTGTCTAGCTCACATATAACCCAATACTAATTGACTGGTCAGTTGAGCCCAATAAGCCCAATAAAGTTTACATCACTCAAATATTTAAGAGAAAAGTTCTTATAAGCCTCTGTACAATAGCTACACACCTACTACATGCACAGTAACTTTGCTTAACCTGATATAGAGAGAAAAAGAGAGAGTGAGAGAGCTGAGCTACTGCAGGAGCAATCCCGAGCTCGTTCATAGCTGCTGAGGGAGAGATATCCATAGCTATTGACATGTAATCAAGGAGAAGAAAGAGCGTCTTCAGGATCGTCTACTCATCTCTCGTTAAAAATCAAAAAGGTGCCTACATACCGGATTATTCAACAGGCTCCAGAGAATAGATGGGAAGGCTCAATGGTTGTGGAGCACTTCTAAGTTTTATCTAAACTAAGATCCATGAATTGATTTATGTTAGATCAATGATCCTACATTTTGTTTTGTAAAGTTTCAAGAAAAATTTTAAAATACCAATTCCACTGCGCTCTTGAATTGTTTACAAAACTGTAGAAATCATTTTCGGTAAAATTATTTTTCGAAATTATTTTTCGGAATTTCTAGTATTAAAAACTTCTCTCATTAGTCTATTTAGTGGCAAAGTAAATAGAAGTCATAGGTACAAGATAAAACACACAACTCAAAAATGGATTTCATTAATAAAAGAGGAAATACAAGTAAGAAAATTGCATTAGAGATTCAATTGTAACCCTAGAATTATGGGTTTATCTTATATTCAATTCAAACAACCGAAAATAAAAATAACAAGGGTTCTTCATCTTGAATTACAGAAATTAAAGAGGAGAAAAATAGAATATAAACTCCATGGAGGCTCAATCTTCAATTCTAGCTCTTAAATTCTCTTGGTTCTTGATGTTTCTCTCTTAGAAATTGCCTTCAAAGGACTTTTTGGCTGTAATGGTTTTCATCCTCTCTCTCAAATGGGTGAGAAGATGCTATTTAAAGGATCCCCGAAGGTATCCTTAAATTGTGTGCCACATGTATAAGCTCTAAACTTTTCCAAGATTTGGCCCTCATGCACTATTTTTGGCACCGTGGTGCCCTATTTTTGTAGTGCTAACTCGAAGTTGCGTATTGGTGCTACGACACCATATAATGGCATTGCAGTGCTAGTTCTTGGATAGAGAGTGGAAACTAGGTAATTTTGGCATTGTGGCACTAACCTTCAGTGTTGTGGCATCATTTCTTCTCATATTTGTCTATTTTTGCTTCGTTTAGCTCCAAAAATGATGCACTTTGCTCGAAATACTCTGTACCTAAAATGAATATAGTAACACTATAAAACACATCAAACAAACTTAAAGACGGACAATTCTTATGCTTGAAGAGAAAAAAAAAGATAAATATAAAATATACTTATCAGGAAATAAGACTAGTAAGCATGAAAATAGACAAGCACAATAATGACATAACAATGACAGAAAATCGAGCAAAGACCCATACACTATAGGTAGCTAGGAACATGTCATGGCACAGGATATGAATATGCCATACCTAAATGTACTTGAGTAGGAATGCCACAACCCATTTTACATTTATAATCCCATAACACTTAGTTATAATAAAGCAGGAATTTAATATTCCTACTCAAATTCCTTTGAGTGATGAATCCTATCCTGATTAGAATGCTTAAAATGAATATATTATCTTTATTTGGAATTACCAAAAGATTAATATGAGAAAAAATAATATCGAAAAAGAGAAAAGTGAGATGAGCCCTAAATAAGTGGAACTTATAAGGAGACGTAGGAGGGGGAGGTGTATGCACCCCTTCCTGGTGCTGTTAGGCATGGTTTTAAACCCTAGCCCAAATTTTTCCTTATAGGCATAAGCTAAGCTCATGGGCTTCATTTTGTATACTTCTCGAGTCATCAATTGTTTCTCTATAGTCAGTAACCTATCATGCTATATATATTTTTATGCTTGGTATGTTTACTTATATACGAACTTTTATTTATGTACAGAGTATGGTAGTTTATATACTGAATATATTATATTTCACACTTGGTATATTCATTAATATACTAATCATTTTGCTATAATATTTGAAAAAAAATGAAAATATACTTAAAATGAGCCTAAAATTCGATCATTTTATTCGAAGACCCTTAAATTACAATAAAACAGGTCTAATATACTAATCGATTGTTAATTGATTAGACCAAATATATTACTAATAGTCCACTCCACTAAAGATCCATTACTAAAGTGTTAAGTTAAAAATATGTTAAGGATACATCGACAATAAGATACGTGGACATGTATCATCGTGAAAACCGCTAATACTTAGAGCTATTGAAATTGGCCTTCTAATTATTTTATTCATTATTACCTTTCTTACGTCTTAATTAAACTTTAGTCTAGAAAGTCATGATTCAATAAACCATATTATCAACTATTTAGATAAGGTTTATTTTCTAAGTATTCGTAGCTAAAGAAACATACATTAACTCTTAATTCAATAAGAGTAATGATTTCTAGATTTATTATTCTATGTTCTTTATATGCAAGGAGTATACATACTACCAAACTACAGCCAATCTAATAAAATGTACAATTGTATTTTTTGATATTTTTTGATAGCTCAAATAATGTAATCCATAAATATGAGTTTATTACTTATTTCGAATAAGGTAGCCATCCTTAATTGTACTTTTATTGAATACATGTCCTCTAATAACCGTACTTATTAAAAAAAATATATTTCAGGTGTTCCAATTTAGTATACCTAATTTATACTAAGTTTTAATTTAAAGTTAACACTTTAGTAAATTTAAGACTCACCATTCTCAATTGAAACACAACGTATCTATAACACTTATATTAGATGGAGTAACCTTTATATTAGATGTACGTACCCAACTTCTATCCTATTGGTTGTCAATAGTACATAGACTAAAATTATATCTATTATATATAGTTCTTAATGTGAATACTTCTATCGCCACTTTTAGTCTTAGATCATATATCTTACATATAAATACCTCACTTCATTCGGCTGGATACATATTCATTGCACAAGAGTGTGGTCTCATTTTTCTAAATTCGCACAATTTCAATAAATCAAATAGACTTTGATTCTCTTCACTAAATTTCTCCCGATCCTGATACGGTCATTATCTCATAGTTCTCTATAATTTGTGAAGCGAGTGTAAACTAATAAAATCGTATTAACATAATCCAACGCCTTTATTTATAATTAAGCATAAGAGAAATCCTAATCTTACTAAATATCTTTAGTGATAGTTTCCGATTCCATTTAGTCTCGTTTGGTTAGAATATTTCAAACCTTAGTATAGAATAAACAAAAAAATGGAAAAAAAAGTAGATAAATAAAAAACCGAGTCTCTTTCAACTGGTCAATTATATGCAACAACCCTTAAGGTTGTTGCGAAGGTTTATCATAGGGGGCCTTGTGAATTGGCCCCTTGTGTATTCTTTAGAGTAGTTTATTTTATATCTGTATAGGTAAGGGACCCATTGTACTAATTAATTTAAGCCATAATATATTTGAAACATTACTAATATTTAACTCTTAATTAATTGAGTCAAATAAATTAATATTGGTACATTCAACTTAAACTCTTATCTTAAATTCATATTAAGGTAATCCATTCACAATTAAAATATATGGATAAGTTTACTTATGATAAATATCAATAATTAGAACTAGGTTAAATTTATGTTTGTCCCTCCTACTATATTTTTTTTAATTATTATCTTGACACGACCAGAAATACAAGGCCATAACTTTTAGTAATTTTAAGTTAAAATAATAATAAATAGTAATTTCTAAAATTTCTGAAAATTAAGTACTTAGAATTTTTAAATTTTAGTCCTCAAACGTAAATAATTTCAAAATTAGGAATCCTCTTATTAGTTTCAATTTTTCGACAAAACATACACTTAAACTTTAGAGAAATTTTCATTTAGAAACTTTTTATTTAAAAAGCTTAAATTTTAGTGAAATGAGTCTAGAGTCCAAAATATTTCACAAAAAAAATATCCAAGTATTTAGATATGTAGATTTGTTGCTCTTATACATCCACTTAGTAAGAACAATAAACTAGTCTAAATATATGAATGAAGAAAGAAAATCAAAATAGGATATACCAGCACAAGTCAAATTACTTGTCTAGCCACCATGATAATTACTAAAAATAATTCAACACCTAAGTATGAGAGGAAGTAAGGGGATGAGCATTCACATACTCAGTAGAACAAAAAAACCATAATACTTTTCCTAAAATCTATTTATAAACCGAGTTTATAAAATAATTGAAATCTAGAATAATCATATATTCAAAACTAAAACCAGAATCACAAGATTGTACATTTTATAAATTAGCCTATCCTACGAGCTCATATCCTCTCATCACGAACCAGAGTAACTTGTACTATGTGTACTAAGTACTCTCTGCTTGATATCTATCCCAAATATTAAAGGGACGCCCATGTGTCTATTCCTACTAAACTGAAGGAATAATTGAATACCTACAACTACCGAGTGGGGAGGTAATCAGAAGACCATACACGGGTTTATAGGTTCTCATCGAGGGTGGGGATATTGACTGCCCACTAAACATTGCGACGTTTAAGATGTATCTCATATGTGATCCTATGTATGTACAATATTTAACATTTTACGATAACCATATATCAAGAAAATAACCAAATAATGCTTTAAAAAAATACTACTTAGTATTATTTTGGGATTTATTATAACATAGATAGCGTACTATTATATTACCCTATAATCACAATATAAAAAAAAATATATAAAAAGTCTACACAGTCCAATCCCAGTATAATCTAACAATTTACAGCAATTTTAGAAATTATCGTAAAATCACGATTTTTCATAAATAATTTTTTAACACAATTATAAATCAAAACAAGTATAAAATGAGGTAATTGAACTTCTACCTCAATCGAGTTACTAGATAGTGCTACGGTACTATTGAGAATGTTTGACATCGTTTGGTGGTCATTTGGAAAGTCGAGGGTCATCTTCGTACCCTCGATTGTTTGGTTTAAAAATTTGATTTTGAAACAGAGCTTCAGATCGTGAAAAAGACTCTACATCTGAATTCCTAGCACCTAACATAACTAGGTTAAATATATAATTTATCTAATTTGGGTTCAGGCTGAGCTTGTACCCACGACATATATATCGAGGTAAATCTAAGCTATATGATTTCATATTTTATGCCCGTTCTGAAACATAATTAATATATATATCTTTTTTTACCATTTCTAACGTAGATTCCAAAAATAAAATTAGTTCTACAATCTAACGGTACGATCAAAAAGTTAACACCGAAATAAAATATACTCAAAACTTTTCAATCAGATTGAAATCAAACATAGCAAAATCGAGCTACGAGATGCTTATCAGGAGATTGCTTGCGAAGAGGCGAGTTGAACGCGATCGATTTCAAAGCGAAATGTTGCCAGAATCGGTATCGAGAAGTATAAACATCAACAATATTTTTCGCATTTTTCTGACAACTGCGTGCTACGCCAGGGCTGGGATACATAACAAACTACTCGTCTAGTGATGAGCTTCCAATTCTAGGTGATGGCGGGTGTCAACAGCGTCATGACGAGCTGCTACAGTAGTTGGCCATGGGGGTAGTTCTCGAGGGTCTCGAGGAGAAAGAAGGAAGAGAAGGGGAATTTAGGAGCAATTTAGGAAACTGTAGTGCCACACGTCAAATTTTGAGAGATTGGGCAATGTTTTGCTTAATTGCACTTGAACCCGATTTTTGAAGTTTCTTTTCATGTTTGCCCTCAAATAATTAGACTTTAGCCCCAAATTTCAAACTCTCTTCACACTTTTGCCCAAATGAATCTAGATCAGATTCTGTCTAAGTTCATTCAATAATTTATTTATTTTTTTTGAAAAAAAGGATCGAAAGACCACATTACTCTTATAAAAATTATGGGGTTTTATATTTCTTTCATACATGTTATGTAGAATTTGATTTTATCAAGAAAGTCATAATTCGATAAACTCTTTTATTGAATATTTAGTACTAAGATTAACTATCCTAGTACTCATAGCTAAATAAGTTGATATTAACTCTTTAATCATAAGAGTCATGACTGTTGGATCCGTTTCTCACCAGCCATCCACGTGTCTCTAAACTGCTGATGCTATATTCTCCAACTGTCCACGTGTCCTTGCTATTCCAAAGTACTTTGAACTCCAGGCAGGGTCAGAGAGGCGGAGGTGGCCACTTGCAAAGACTCTCCGATACTTAAGTAAGTGGTCTTTCTTTGATTCAGGGTAGCAAGAAATTAGTTCTATATGAGTATATCTTTATTTCTTGCTCGTAAGCTTTAAAATACTTCTTTTTGTATGCGTATATGCCTTCCTTTGGGGACGCATGTCTCATATATGCATAGTCCTGAGATTGTGAACCACCCGGTTTACAATCTCAGGACTGAGTACCTTTTTCCTCCAGACTTTTTCCAGAGATCACGGGCCGAGATTACTGCGATCTCCCCTGTACCACTGTAGCCTAGTTTCCGCCGTCTCCTATGGCTCGAGTCTGTCAGGGGCGAGATTTGGGCAAATCACCGTTCTGTCAGGACGGCTTGTCCCCTGCGCACACCTACTCAGGATCGCATTAAATGCTCTGTCTGGGTTTGAAGCTGTGAGTTGCTTTCCACTGTATTTTGGGGGAAGACCCTTGGAGCTTCCGACCCCCCAGTTGTCGAGGTAAGAATCGGACTGGGCCGAGTCCATCCAGGGTCTGGGATGGGCTCGGCCCTAACCTCGGACAGCCCAATGGCTGATGTGTTATCATGTGCGACTCGCGTGGCCTTTAGCTAGTCACTTTTGACAAATGTCAGACGGTGGGCCCTACTCGTGACCTGTTCTGCCACTTAATCATCCACGTGGTGTATGATTTGGGAACGGGTCCCACAACTGCTCCTATTTCCCTACTTGATGGATTCGTATCCGTCAATTGGGGAAATTGTTTATCCGTTCTTCCAATTTGGGGGATGCACGTGACTCCCCCTTGCCGACGCGGAGGCACGCCATCCCATGTCACGAAATTTTTAAATTTCGAAGGTCTGACTATTCGGTCTCCTTTGCACTCCATTTTTCCAGAAAAACTCTTCGGCTCTCTCTCTGTAAAAGCCATATTTGTGCTCATTTGCTACTTTACTAAAATCTTCAATTATTCTAGCCTCGTAAAATCCTAGGGTTTCCGACGTCCCCCTTTCAAGAGACTTTTGCTCTTTTGATCGTATCCAGAACAATGGCCTCGAGTCAAGATCAGGAACTGCATCCCATCGTGGATTCGGAGTTGGATTCACTTAGAAGACAGCTCTGCCTCCCCGGTGGAGTGACGCTGCAAAGGGTCGAAGGCCCCGCAGATTGGTATCTTCGTCCCTCTGCCCCTGAAGGCTCTATTATTTTGGGCAGAAAACATCTGGAATGGCTGCGATTCCCTCTTCCTCTTTTGATCCACCAATTCTTCACTTTGAGGGGATCCATCCGATGCAGTTAAACGCAAACGGGGTCATGATTCTGATGGGGCTTTCCGCCCTATCAGTTCTCTATAACCTGCATATCGACCTGGAGGTAGTCTTCTATGCTTACAAACTCATCCTCATCCCCAAAAAGAGTTCCTACCCCACTTTTTACCTCCAACCCCTCCCGGGACGTCACATCTTCTGGGGCCTGCCGAGGTCAGACAAGCAATGGGACTCCCACGCTAGGCTATACACTATTGGAGGGGCGTGGTACTCCCCTTGGGTGAATGGGGAGCATTTCCAAATTCCCTCAGTTTTCTTGCAGAGTAAGTGCTAGGTCGTGGTTTTCGGGTCTGCGTTCTCCTCGTCTGTTATTGCTCAAGTTATTTTGTCTTATGCAGCCTCTGCAGAAGAAAACAGGTTTGAGCTGCATTTGTCGGCAGGGTAGCTAAAAGGCCTGGAAGGGATTGTTATCTTCGGATCCTGGGGACTGCCGGCACATCCAGGCCACCCTTAACCCTCAGGTGATGAATATGATGCCCAGGATGGTCTCATACCTTCCCTTCTCCCTGGACACCTGGGTCATCACAAAGCACCTGCAGAGCTGACTTGATGCCTCTGCCCTGAACCGATTCTACCGTGACGAGCACGATTGAATCACCATAGTGGGTCGTGAGGTTACAGCCTTAAGCCAGTTGGCGGGCTTCAATGACCTGGTGGCACCGACTAGCCACGAACTCGAAGAGGCCGTGAGGTTTGTGGCCGAGAAGTGCATCAGGCTCCGTAGGAAGGAAGCCGCCGCCCCTAAAAGGGTTAGAGGTGGGTTCATTTACGCATTCTTGAGCTTTGTCGATCGGATTATGGCCGTGATCTAAACATGTTGCTTGTTTTTTACAGGTTCTGAGACGGGCCCATCGGCAGACCCCTCCCCCGTCAAGGGGGGTACTGCCAGGCATAAAGCTCGCCCCAAGGCAACTGCCGGTCGTCGTCTCGTGGTGCCTTCAGAGGATGAAGTGCCCGTGGTTCTCCGCTTCGGAGCAAGCGGACCTCCATCTGGGGTGGCGTTGGCCACACGGGCCGTACATGGTGAGGGGATGCCCCTGAGTCCGTCCGGGGGGTCTGCTGTACCAACTTCTTCCTCCCCTAACTCTGGTTTGAAAACGAGCATGGGGTCGAGTGCAGCTCGCTTTTGTGGGGAGATCGCCGAGCTCAATGGGGGGGCTGTCTTCCCCCTCCAGTCCCAATAAAGCAGCACCACGAGGCTAGCTCATCCGAAGAAATAGAGGGCCCAGTGGAGAAGAGGGGAAGGGTCACCCCTTCTTCTGACAGCGACGATGACGAGGCCATACTAACTCTCCTGAGGAGAAGAAGGTCCGCGTGAAGTGGCCAGTCGGAAGGAAATGGTCAAGACAAGACCGAAAAATCACACTTGGGCGGTGCTCCTAGGGGTTCGGCAATAGTTGTGGCATCTTCTGCCGAGGATGCGCCGCCCCCTGCCACCTCCGGCTGCGCACTCGGCGACGCCTAGCTTTCCTTTGCCCCTACCACTACTGCTTCGGAGGCATGCCCAGCTGGGGGAGAGGATGCCCCCACAGTCGGCGGGCAGAGCCGCATTCCTCAGGTGCGGGCAATGCCCAAAGAGAGGGTCCAGCCGTGGAGCCGGAGCTAGAGGCGCTCTCTTTGGAGAACGTCGAGCTTGTTGCCAGCTGTACCTTCGCGCAGGTTTGGTTCATTTGGTTACCTTTACGTTTCTCAGCATCCTTACTAGACACTGACCCCCTTTTTTTTGTTTAACTTGCAGTTAGCCACCATCCGGTCTTTTTATTCCTCCCACGTCAGGGATTTGACTGAGGAGCTGAACTCTCGCTCTGTACCGGCTGAGCTGAGGACTGACTTCGATTCATATCGGAGCCTCGATGAGGCGAGGGTCAGCAGCGCGGTGGCTCATGCTCTGAGTGTCGAGAGGACCAGGCGCGAGGAGCTGGCAGTGAGACAGGCCGAGGCAGAGGCTGACAAGCTTGCTCAATCTGAGGCCACCAAACTGGCTCAAAACGAGCTCAGGATCAAGGAGTAAGAGCTGTAGAGCGCAGGGGCAGAGATGGGACTAGCTTTCATTGCTCGTGATAGGGCTGTCGATGATGCCAAAGAAGCGAGAAAAGCCGAGGCAAAAGCCAAGCTAGAGGCCCACTCCCTGCAACGCAGGCTTGATCGATCCAATGAGGTAAATCGACATCTCTACTTGAATCACAAGAATCTGATGGGTGCTCATGTAGAGATGTCTCGCAAACATGGCGAGGACCTTGCCGAAATTAACACTTTTTTGGTCGACTTATCGCAGCGGCAAGCGGAGCTAAGGCTGGTGGCACTGAGGGATAGGCTAGCAGATACAGAGAAGTTGAAAACGAGGTACCAGAGGCAGGTGGATGTCCTTTATGCGGAAAGTTACAGGTCTGGTTTGGAGAACAGAGAATTCAAAAGCCATGCTGAGATGGTAACGCCAGACCAGTTTGACGAGCAAAAAAGCGTCGAGAGAGACCACTATTCCGTCAAGTACTGCATGCAGCAGCTTGGGGATGGGATCAGCATCACATACCCCACTGACGTGCTAGAGATGCTTGACGCGGAAAAGGACGGGCCCTCTACATCCGCCTCTATTGCCAAAGAGCCTATCCCTACTTCTGGTCTGCCAGACCAAACCTCGGAAGCCTCTAGCAGTCAGCTTGGTCTTAGGGTCTCAACTGGTGAGGGGTCTGGTGCGGTCATTTTGTCCAGTGATGAATCCAACCCTGGTACGCCACCCTCCACCGGGGCTGGTCCAAACGCCGGGACTTGCTACGCTCCTCTGGCCAGAGGTAATTAGGGTCCCTAATTTTGTACATTTGTAAAGCTGACCCTCGTTGTAACCCTCCATATAAATAATAAGAACAGTGCAATTCTCTTTAGTCTATTTTCTTTTTCTTTGTTGACCGCGTCTGGGTAAAGTCAAACCTTATTGTAGACTATTAGTGAGTCCTCCTCGAGCTATGACTAACAAGATTAGTTCCAGAGATAGGGAAGTGAGCTTTGGCTCATCTGGTTTTAAGGAGGTATAACTTCTGTTATGACTTGCTTTGGCAGAGTTTGAGCCGCGCGTGTGGCTGGACTTCTCCGACCCCAAATGGGACGACGCTCGCAATTAGCTCCAGGGGTTGGTAGACCATTGTTTGGACCCGTCGCTACAAAGGAGAAGGCCTGGGCTCGGCTCTTACCAGGAACAAACAGGGCACTACCACTCTGATATCTCCTTGTGAGTCCGTTCACGACTTGCCTCCTGTAAATAGGGCTCACAAGCGTGCGCTACTGTTGACCATGCACTTTGTACTTTTAGGACATAATAAACAGACTTTAATCTTAATTTCTGTCCTTACGTTTGGTCTGGCACTGGACTACTTCCAACGGGTAGACTCCAAATCCGTTCATATCTTGCCCATGTGCAATTGAACCATTCCTCGGGTAGAGTCTGCTTTCCTTTAGGTCTTCGTATAGCTAAAATGTTCCTTAGTGAGGGTCCATTTCCAACGGGTAGATTCCAACCATGCTTTCCTTTAGCTCTTCGTATAGCTAAAATGTTCCTTAGGGAGGGTCCACTTCCAACGGGTGGATCCCGACCCTGCTTTCCTTTAGCTCTTCGTATAGCTAAAATGTTCCTTAGGGAGGGTCTACTTCCAACAGGTGGATCTCGACCCTGCTTTCCTTTAGCTCTTGGTATAGCTAAAATGTTCCTTAGGGAGGGTCCACTTCCAATGGGTGGATCCCGATCCAAGCTTTTGGGTTGCATAGCCCTTTTCTCCTCGAATGTTTTCTCGGGTCATTGGCAAGTATTTTATTGCGCGATGTGGTTGCCATAGTACATCGTTTTGAGGACTACTGACGAGTTTTTGGTTGCACAGTTCTTCCCTCTTCGTACGCTTTCTTGGGCCATCGGCAAGCATTTTGTTGCACAATATGATTCTCATAGTACGATCGTTTTTGAGGTCTGTTGGCAAGTTTTGGTTGTGCAGCTCCTCCTTCCTACATTTTCTCGGGTCGTCGACAAGTGACGTGTTCCCCAAAGTACTATCGTTTTTGAGATCTGCTGGTAAGTTTTTGGTTGCGCAACTCTTTTCTTTTCGTACGTTTTCTCGGGTCGTCGACAAGCTACCTGATCCCCATCATACGATCCTTTTTAAGGTCTGCTGGCAAGTTTTTGGTTGCGCAGTTCTTCCCTCTTCGTACGTTTTCTCGGGTCGTCGATAAGCGACGTGATCCCTAAAGTACGATCGTTTTTGAGTTCTACTGGCAAGTTTTTGGTTGCGCAGCTCTTTCCTCTTCGTACGTTTTCTCGGGTAGTCGACAAGCGACGTGATCCCTGAAGTACGATCGTTTTTGAGGTCTGCTAGCAAGTTTTTGGTTGCGCAGCTCTTTCTTCTTCGTATGTTTTCTCAGGTCGTCGACAAGCGATGTGATCCCCAAAGTACGATCGTTTTTGAGGTCTGCTGGCAAGTTTTTGGTTGTATAGCTCTTTCCTCTTCGTACGTTTTCTCGGATCGTCGACAAGCGACGTGATCCCTATAGTACGATCGTTGATTGTGCGAATAATGCGTATAGTCCGCAACTGAGGCATGGGGTCTACCACTATGGGGGGACCCTTTTCTGTAGCAGCCCGGTATGATTTTTGCCTGTGCAAATAAAACTGGGGTCTACCACTGTGGGCAGACCCTTTTCTGTGTGGCAGAAGACCCGACATGTTTCGAAATTCAGTTTCTTGATAATATAAGCGTTCACATGGGTCTCACGCGTGAATAGTGCATGGGGTCTGCCACTGCAGGCAGACCCCTTTTCCATAGCAATCCAAAAGATGAATCCATGTGGCAAAAAGGGAACTTGACCTGCTTTGGATTTAAGCTTTTCAATAATATAAGCATTTACATGGTCTTACATCATATGCATGTGCCTTACACGTGATACTTTTTCAAGTGCTGAACGTTCCATGTGTTCGGCAAATTTTTTCCGGTCTTGAGTTCTTTCAGGATGTACGCACCATTGTCGAGCGCTTTGATCACCTCATAGGGTCCGATCCAATTGGAGTCTAGTTTTGAGGAATTCCCTGTCCTAACTTTCAGGACCTAATCCCTGGCGTTAAATCGTCGGGTACTAACTTTTTTTGCATAGTAGGACTTAGCCTGCTAGTGGTATGAAACCAGGTGGACTGGGGCCATGTTTCTCATTTCTTCCAAGAGGTCTGTGTTGTGGCTTAACTGACGTTTGTTTAAGGGGGCATCTTTTACCACTTTGGAGTGGAGGGTTGGGAGGCCGACCTCGGTCGGGATCACAACCTCTGATCTGTAGACCATGGCAAATGGCATTCTTCTAGTTGACCTCCGCTCTATGGTTTGATGGGCCTACACAACGGCCGGCAGTTCTTTTAACCACTTGCCTTTAGCCTCCTGTAAGTTCTTTTTAATGTTGCTGAATATGGCTTTGTTCGTTGCCTCTGCTTAGCCGTTCCCCTGAAGGTAGTTCACGGAAGAGAAACTGAGCCTTATATCATACAGCTCGCACAACTTCTTGAGCTTAGTATTTTGGAACTGTGTGCCATAATTAGCGTGTATCTCTTTCGGGATCCTGAATCGACAGATTATGTTCTTCTAGATGAAGTTAATCATGTCTGCCTTATTAACGGTCGCGTAGGCTTCAGCCTCTACCCATTTGGTGAAGTAATCCGTGGCTAGCACCATTTGGTGAAGTAATCCGTGGCTAGCAGGATGTACCTCTTTCTCCCTGGACTCTTAGGGAGGTCTCTGACGATGTCCAGACCCAACTTTGCAAACGGCAAAGGAGTTATGTTCGAATGAAGTATCTCCGTGGGCTGGCATTTTATTGGGGCGAACCTCTGGCATTTATCACATTTCTTGATGAATTGGGCTGCCTCTGCCATCATGTATGGCCAAAAGTATCCGGCCGTTAGAGCTTTGTGGGCGAGGCTGTGTCCGCCAGAGTGGTTGCCACATATTCTCTCGTGGATTTCCTCCATCAGTTTTTGCACTTCGACAGGACCTATACACCGCAGCATCGGACCCATTGTCGATCTTCTGTATAGTTGTTCACCTACCATCGAGTACCTGGCAGCTTTCAATCTGACTGACCTTGCTTCTCGGGGGTCTGCGGGTAGGTTCCCCAATGTCAAATATTGGGTGATGGATTTCATCCACCCTTCGTCAGCATCTCTGGTTGCAAACACATGGCGTGCAGGGGTCTGCGGGGGATCCTCCATGTTCTCACCTTCTAGGAGAACTTCTGTGCTTCTAGTCATACCCCCGATTGATGCACTCTTAGCTAGCTCGTCGGCCCTCTGGTTCATCTCCATGGGAATCGGTTCAATATCGAAATTGCTAAAGCGAGCTTTTGCCCCTGTTACCTTGGAGAAGTACCTGTGCAACCTCGGTTCTTTTACTTCGAAGTTTCCTTTGACTTGACCCGCAATCAACTGCGAGTCGGTCTTTACTGCAATGTTCTCCACTCCAAAGTGCAGAGCTAGCTCTGGGCCTTGCAGCAGTGCCTCGTACTCCGCCTCATTATTAGTCGCCTGAAAACCGAGCCTCAATGCCTTCTCAACTCTGAGACCCATTGGGGTCTGTAGGACTATCTCGATACCTGACCCTGAGGCATTCGTGGATCCGTCGGTGTAGAGCATCCAGGCTGAAGGGGGGCGAAGTTGAGACATCTAAGATGGGTCGTGTTACTCGCCGAAGGATTCGATTTCCACCAAAAACTCCGCCATGACTTGTCCTTTCTTCGCCGGTCGAGGCCGAACTCGATATCATATATTTACAGCTCGATGGCCCACTTGGTCAGTCGTCCCGACAGGTCTGGCTTGGCCAAAATTTACCGGATGGGGAAATCTATATACACGGTGACCGAGTATACCTCAAAGTACTGTTAGAGTTTCTTTTTAGCATTGACCAGAGCGAGGACCAGCTTTTCTGCCACACTATATCGCGTCTCGGCATCCAGGAGTATGCGGCTTATATAAAACACCAGTTTCTGTTTGCCGTCTTCCTCGATGAACGGTACGGCACTGATCGCTACTTCGGATACTGCTAAATAGGCATACAGGCGCTCCCTCTCTGCTGGGGAAACCAAGATAGGTGGGTGACTCAAATACAGCTTGAGATCTGTCAGTGCCTTGTCCTGTTCCTCCCCCCAGACAACAGTAGAGCTATTTTTCAAGTATTGGAAGAAAAGCTTGCATCGGTTGGACATCTTGGAGACGAATCGGCTGAGAGAGTCTATCTTCCTAGCCAGGCGTTGGACCTCCCGAATGGTCGAGGGTCTCTGCACATTTGTAATCGAGGTCAGCTGGGTCGGGTTTGCCTCAATACCCCTCCTGCTTACGATATGCCCTAGGAATTGACCAGAGAACACCCCAGACGCACATTTCTTGGGATTCAGACGCATCTGATGTTGCCTCAGAATCTGAAAACATTCATCTAGGTGTCTCAGATGGTCTGAATCTTCTCTGCTCTTTACGACCATGTCATCGATATAGACCTCCATAGTCTTCCCTAGTTGCCTGGCGAACATCTTATTCATGAACCTTTGGTAGGTTGCCCCCGCATTCTTCAAGCCAAATGGCATACGCCTATAGCAGTACAGACCATGCTCCATGATAAAAGCCATGTGGATCTGGTCTTTCAAATATAGGGGGATCTGGTTGTATCCAGAGTAGGCATCCAAAAAGCTCATTCTGTTGAATCCCGCCGTCGCATCTACCCATTTGGTCGATTCTTGGCAGGGGGAAGCTATCCTTCGGGTAGGCCTTATTCAGGTTGGTAAAGTCTATACAAATACGATCGTCGCCGTTTTTCTTTTTCACCACTACTGGGTTGGAGACCCAACACGGGTACACGCATTCCCTGATCAGACCATTTTCCAGCAGCTTCTCCACCTCCTTGTTGATCGCCCTATTTTTCTCTGGTGCGAAACTTCGGGGTTTCTGCCTGACTAAAGGGAAATTGGGGTCTATGTTCTGGCAGGTGTGTGCGGGATCTATCCCAGGCATATTATCGTGGGACCATGCGAAGACGTCCTCATTCTGTTTTAGGAATCCCAACATCTCGTTCTTTTGCTCCTCGGGTAATAAGACCCTGATTAGAACCACCTTCGCCGGTTCTGCCTCTTTCAAAGGGACCGCTACCAACTCCTCGATTGTGGATTTCAGACCTTCAGACTCCTCTTCGATTCGCTTCATGTACATTGGCAGGCGGTCTTTTGATTGCTATCCATCCCCGGTCGTGGCACTTGCACTCGCGTCGGCTCCCCTCAGGGCGGTTGAAAAGCATTTCCTTGTGGAGGTCTGGTCTCCCTTGATGTTTATCATATAGGTACCATCCTTTGATGGATATCTTAAGATCTGGTGGAGGGAGAAAGCGACCCCATGTATGGCGTGGATCCATCCCTTTCCCATGATGACGTTGAAGGAGGACTGGCAGTTAATGACGACGAAATCTACGTCCAAACATCTCTCAGCAGCAAGACATTCAGGGTCATGACGCCCAAGGGGCTGACCTTAGTGCTGTCGAAAGCGAACAGCGGCTGACAGGTTGGCCTGAGTGCGCTTCGATCCAGTCCCATATTCTCGAATGTGCTAAGGAACAAGATATTGACGCTGCTTCCACCGTCGACCAGGACCCTTCCGACCAATGCGGAGCTGATCTATAGTTTAATTACCAAGGGGTCGTCATGAGGCAGGCGTACCGTAGTCAAATCTTGCTGGGTGAAAACAATGGGGGCGGCAGAGGTGCGGCTTTCTCCCGTCATCAAATGGTTGACGGAATGGCCCATCCCCCTCAGGCGCTTTATCCTTCCTTCAGCTCTTTTGAGGCATTTTTCCTTCTCCTCTTGATCCTGGGTCGGCTCTGGCCTGCCCACGATGGTCGGCACTATCCTCAGGGTCTGCTCTCCTGACCCAGAGGCTTGGGTCTGCTTCCCTTTTTCAGGCCTGGTAACGTCTTCCTGTGGCTGAGTTCCCCCGGTTTTCACATACTATTTCAACCTGCCGGCGTGGATTGCCATCATGACCTATGCGTAAAGGTTACGGCAGTGGACGGTGTCGTGCCCGAAGTCTTTGTGAAACTGGCAATACTTGCTCCTATTCTTTATATGCTCAGGGACGCCAGATTTGGGCAGGTCTTTGAAAATGCCCTTGTCCTAGTTTTGGAGGTAGATTACGTCGATCGGTGTGTTGAGCTCATACTTCGACAGAGGGTCACGGGACGTCTTCCTCCTCTTGCCACCTTCCTGACTACCTCGAATGGGGGCTTCCTGTTTTAGAGTCGCCCTTGGTCTGGTGAGGGCCTTTTCACCCCTTGCGGGGTTAAGGTTTATACCGGCGATGTTGTGATCGCGGCGGAGGTCTTGGGCGTATTCTGGTGGCTTTCCAGCACCCTGAATACCCCTTCCGACTTCGTCTGGATGTCTGCCATATCATACGGAAGATTCAAAAGGAGATGGTCTGATAGCATTGATCTTGGCTACAGGCTTCTGACGAACGAGCTTGCGGCTTGGACCGAGTCGACGTTATGAACTAGGGACATCACCTCCAGGAAACGTGACAGGTACTCTCTTGGGAACTCATCTGTAGCCTGCTCTAACCGATCAAGGTCTCGCATGGTTTTTTGCTATCTCTGGGCACCCACGTACTGCTTTAGGAAAAGCTTGCAGAAATCTTCGAAGCCGTTTATGGATTTCTCCAGGAGTTGTCTGAACCATAGCAGGGTTGGTCTCGCCAGGATTGTAGAGAAGACTTTATAGGTCACAGCCTCGTCCCCCGTTTCCAAGGCCATCTTCTATTGGAAGTGGTATATGTGATCGAGGGGGTCGGTTTTCCCCGCGAACGGCTTGAAGGTCGGGGTCGTGAAGTCTCTCAGCCTAGGCTCCATTTGGATCCAGTCGGCGAAGGCTGTCTAGTTATCCCTCGCACAGTTTGCTCTGCTAGATCGTCGGGGGTCTGGCTGTGATGGGCCCCGAGTCTCTTACTCAAATCCACCATCATTTCCTACTTCCAGTCAGGAGGCGTACCTCCTGGGCTTCCATGGCGTCTTCTACCCATCGCCGTCCCAGTTTGGAGGAGTCTTGTCTGGCTTTGCCGCGTCCTCTGCATCCGCGATCCAGATGGGGCAGGAACTTCCCGTCGCGGTTGGCTTCCAAATCCTTGTTGAACCTCTTCATCAAAATCTTCTCTCCACTGGCTTCTGGCTTCGCTTGCTAGCAGTCCTTCGAGACTGGCATTATCTCTGTGCACCTCTGTGACTTGTCCCTTAAACCCAGGACGGCCTCGTGGGCCATCTCTGCCTTCTGGTTTGATTCCGTCAGGGCGGCGAGCATCTGATCCAGCTTTTGCTCCAGATCTGGTCGTGCTTCTCGGGAGCTCCCTTCGGCGTCGGGACATGTGCTCCTGGTAGTCATCTTCGAGGGTGCCATCAGATATTGTATGGCCTTTTATTCGGGGAGAGCGCGATCGTGAGTCTTCTACTCTTTTTCTCATGCTCAATCTTTTCCCACAGACGGTGCCAAACTGTTGGATCGGTTTCTCACCAGCCGTCCACGTGTCTCTGAACCGCTGATACTGTATTCTCTAACTGTCCACGTGTCCTTGCTATTCCAAAGTACTCTGAACTCCAGGCAGGGTCGGAGAGACAGGGGTGGCCACCTGTAAAGACTCTCCGATGCTTAAATCAGTGGTCTTTCTTTGATTCATGGTAGCAAGGAATTAGGTTTATATGAGTATATCTTTATTTTTTGCTCGTAAGCTTTAAAATACTTCTTTTTGTATGCGTACATGCCTTCTTTTAGGAACGCATGACTCATATATGCATAGTCCTGAGATTGTGAACTACCCAGTTTATAATCTCAGTACTAAGTACCTTTTTCCTCCAGACTTTTTCCAGAGGTCATGGACCTAGATTACCGCGATCTCCCTTGTACCACTGTAGCCTGGTTTCTGCCATCTTCTATGGCTCGAGTCTGTCAGGGGCGAGATTTGGACAAATCGTCGTTCTGTCAAGACGGCTTGTCCCCTACGCACACCTACTCATAATCGCATTAAATGCTCTGTCTGGGTCTGGAGCTGTGAGTTGCTTTCCACTGTATTCTGGTAGAAGACCTTTGGGGCTTCCGACTCCCCAGCTGTCGAGGTAAGAATCGGACTGGGCCGAGTCTATCTAGGGTCTGGGATGGGCTCGGCCTTAACCTCGGACAGCCTAATGGCCGATGTGGTATCATATGTGACTCGCGTGGCCTTTAGCTAGTCACTCTTGACACATGTTCGATGGTGGGCCCTACTCGTAATCTGTTCTGCCACTTAATCGTCCACGTGGTGTATGATTTGGGAACGAGTCCCACAATGACTAATTTTCTTCTCTAAAAATAAATATTTATATCCGTAAAAGTATATTAACAAACTATTGAAAATAAACCTTTATCTTATTGATCATAATAGTTAATATCTTAAATAAAATATCTTATATGAGTATGAGTTCATAATTTGTTTTAGTATTAAGATAGCTATTAGTAATTGAACTTTTGTAACTATATGTTTGTAATAATTTTATGTATAGAAAAATGTATTTCATTTGGTCATATTCAGTTCATCTAACGTATAGTAGGATTTTTTTTTATTTTTTATTTTTTATTTTGTTTTTCCTCAAGTCAATATTTCAGCGATTTACACAATCAGTTGGCCACATTTATGGTCTAGTAGTGATGTCCATCAAAAGATATGTTAGAACAAATTTCATGCATAGAAGTCATGAAACCACTAGGTTACTAAAAGTATATGAAATTTTAGTCATGAAACCTTATGTCTGAAGGTTATTTTTAAATTAATTAAATTTCATATTAGATCTAGTTAGATGTAGTCAAATTACAAAAGTAAATTCATATCTGTTTAAGATATATCATTCAATACTTTAGCTTGCACACAAGTGAAGAGATAAACATTATTTATCCCTCGAAAACTCAAATTATTTATTCATCTCATAGTTTTTATTTATGTTTTATGTGATTGAACTATCTCATTAAAAATACATAACACAAGTAAATGAAGCTTATTCACGTACACTTTTGCGCAACGATGTTAATGGAATTCCTTAATAGTACATTAGCTTCGGAATAGGTACTTCTAAAAAATTGAATTTTCTTTAATAAACCAACATTATTTCCAATATTCTCATCAGTTGCTCTCAACGTAATTGAGGAATTTTATGCATTCATCGATCTAAGTAACTAAATGGATTTCCCAGCTATGGCCTTGGTAAAGTAGTCTGCCAAGTTTTCGAGTAAGTAATAGCAAATTACGTTTACTAATAAGTTAATAACTTGACTAATATTTTTACCAAAATAATTAAAAGATATAAAACCTTTAACTTTTCTAATGATGGGCTTTTTTCTAATTATTATTATTTAATTTTTTTATCACTAGAAAGGGAATAGAAGAGGCATCAAAATTCTTACACGTACATCTTAATTAGGTCAGCACCTGCCTATAGAATGATCCTATGCTTAAAACACAAAATAAAATAAATGAGATTGAAAATGAAGTTACAAAGAGTAACCAACCGCAAATAATGTTTCAAAAGATAAAACAAACAAACCAAATACTCACTACTACTAGGAGGAAGAGTTCTATATAGTCATGCCGAGACTAAATGTGTCAAAATGGCTTGGGCCAAATGGGCCAACCCACATAAGAACAGGCTCTGGCCGCGGTAGGGTCAGATTGGGCTAATCTGACTTGCCAATCTAGTTTGCATGGGCCAACTCGGCCTAATCCGCCAAAATTATATATATATTTTAAATTTTTAAATTTTTTTTAAATAAATTTAAATACAAAACTTTTCCAATATTTATAAATATACATTCTTTCACTATTTTTTTTCATACTTTTAAATTTTAATCTAATTCTAAATAATTAGTACTTCAATTTTTTTTTATCAACTATTCTACTTATATACTTTTAACTTATTTAATTATTTTTAAATTGTTATCAATAGGAAAAAAAATATAACACATTTTTTCATAAATTTTATTTTCACTAATTATACGAATAATAATCTTATTTTTTATTTTTTAAAATTGTGCTAAGAACAGGCCGGTATAAGCTGGCCCGTTTTGGGCCCGACAAGCCTACAGGCCGGATTGGGCTCCATTTTAAAATGGCTGGGCATGGCCGGCTCGTTCTTCCTCCCTAGCCCGCTATTTTGATACCTTTAGCCAAGATATTCTTATTATAATGTGCTTCTAGCAATACCTCGTTAAAACCTTGATAAAGCAAAATCTATTGAGAAAAAACTCAGGTTATGTTTGGAACTTAGATTTTAGTAGGGAAAAAAATTAGGAGGAAAAAGTTGAATGTAAAAGATAAAAAGTTTTTTCCTAAAATCCTACGATAACTTAGTTTTCAAAATTTTTTCTCTCATAATCTTTCAATTATAATCTAAATCTCTGAATTTACTAAAAACGTCGTTTATAGAATCTTCATATAATTTTTTCCTTCAATCTTTGATAAAATCTAAACAAAAAAAATTGGAATTCCTAAAAGTTTTTTTTTTTGTCCCTAAAATGAAAAATCTAAACGGAGCCTAAGGAAAAAAGTACAATGCTTAATTAACGAACAAACCCAAAACAAATTCAACAAAACCTATCAGACAGGTCTCTACTCACAAGATTGCTACAAATATATAGATAAAGGGCCAATGCTTTCATAATAAGATTGCTAAAAATAACGTATACAGGTCAATGATTTTACAATGACTAGCTCACAAATCACGCGCATATGATCTTGGTAAGAGTCATAGTTAATATATGTATAATGGCGTGGAGTTTTCCCTTCGTTGAAATAATTATAAGTTGAATTTTACAATTTTTCCTAGAAAGGTAAAAAAATGTCGGGTATAAATCAGTGTGTCTCGCACCTTCTTGGACAAACGAAAAAACAAAATCACCAATAGTATATACAAACGGTCGGGCCGTGACTTATATATGAATATCAATATAACAATATGAGAAGAAACGTTGCAGCGATAACCATGATGTTAAGTATTATGCTTTTTAGTATTATTCCGGCCACTAATCAGACTCTTCCTTTTTTATCTACAAAGCCTTTTGGTCAAATTTGTGCGGACACATCCTATAGGGCTTGCAAGAATTTGGGCTCATATGAGTCATTTCCAACATGGAAGAAGAAACTTTATGTGGAGTGTTACAAAATTGAATTTAAAAAGTGTATGCATATACAATTTTGTGCAGACAAATCTTACAAGGCTTGCAATCATTTTGGTTCGTGTCTGACAAGGCGAAGCGCACCTCGGAAACGTTTTTTGGATTGTTACTCAAAAGAACTTCGAAATTTCATGAAGAGATCAAGATGATATTATACACAAGTAAATCTTGATGAACTATCTATAAAATAATGTGCCTACGTATGGTACAGAAATCATAGACTCTCTTGCCAAACTCACCCTAATATTCTTCTTATATATATCCTCATCAAATAAGTTTGTCAATTTTTGTAACATCTCCCGATCCCACACACATACGTAAGGATATTTGTATAATTATTTAGTGAGATCGGGAGACACTACTCGACTTAGAACTGATAAAATCGGAGAAAATTAAAACTTTTTAGAAGGAAAAAGGAAATTTTCACTCATAATTATACATACTCTAATGTATACATATATACACCCTCGGTAAGTGGGCTTCTCATGAAAGTTACATAATGTACACACACAAAATAGGTACAAAATCATCTATCAGAAAACCACAGCGTCAAAATGCTCATATACACAAGCCGTGGTCAGAAAGTCAGCGCTCCTCCTCTAACTCACATATCATCCGTACTTTCTGCAATGTAAGAATATTAATGAGTATAAAACTCAGTAAGTAACGTATGCAGATACAGAGTACATATAACATGAAACAAATGGTCATATGGTTGGGATCCCTGTGTATATTGTATTATCTGACAAGACCGTGAATTGCATACTGAGCCACTCAGAGAACGTATAACATATCATGAGCTATATGGAGGTCTCGAGCCCCAAAAATCCCCTCTG
>JXTB01000076.1:472161-485706 GCA_002914805.1 Parasponia andersonii
ATTAGAGTGCACAAAGATGACATTACGCGATTAAGCTTAATCTAAGCTAGCTTAGTGTAATTAAACACAGTTCAATATAGTAACTGCCACCTCGCGCTTATCTGAAACCAACATTTTGGAAAATGCTAGAAATAGTTTGTATACATTAAATAAAAGCTATTTGAAGTTTAAACACACAGTCAATTTGGCTCCGAAAAGCGTGAAAAATGCATTTTACCAAAAAACTACTATTTGACCAAGTTATCAACATATATGATTTTAATGCATGTTCGTATAGTATTACTATTCATAAATGTATTCTTTGTCCCTTTCACACACCAAGCTCTCTCTCTCTGAGGGTACTAAGCCTTTACACTGCATGGGAGCCCTTCAACAAATATTAGTACAATAATACAGATCATTTAACAATCAGAATGAGTAATTTACTATGAAATTGATACTAGTTGCTTGATATGTCTATTATGCAATATGAATATGTTTATTATTGGCTTATTAGGTATGTGAGAATCTTGGGCATCACAATTTTAGATCTTTTAAGTTAATTATTATTAACTAAATCTAGAAGAGGTAATTTTTTCTTCTCTTCTCTATCTCTTTCTCTCTATTCATAAGAGTTTAGTAAATGTTTTTCTCCTACCAGAGGGGGATCTCCCATTTATCTGCTTTGAGTTCTTCTTATTTTCTTTTATTTGTTTTGCTTTTATTTTCAAATAATTTTTCCATATACGTAGGCAGATGTCCAACTAGATCTAGACTTAGATCCATAGTATTCTAAGTGATTTTTGTTTTTATGTGTAATTTTTTCTTTTATTAGTGTGGTTATTATTCAAATTTGTATCATTTATTATTTAGATTTGGACAATTGATTACTATTATCACAAATTAGATTTTACAGAAAATCTTTCGATAAATCAATCAAAAAGTGCCAATGTTTCTCATAGATGTTACAACAAAGTATTAATTACTTAGGAAATCCAGAAGGAGTAGAAAATTTTGACGACCCGTACATAAAAAAGGGAGCGATTTATTTATATAATATAAAAAAAATAAGGATAAATGAAAAGGCTAATTTGCCCTTACGTAGAGGTATTTACTAAGGGTTAATTTGATAATTCAATTAGAGATAATTTAAGAAACTCTAAGAGTCTAATAATCTGCTCAATTTTATACGTACGCTATGGAAAAGGTAAAGAGGCAGCCACATAGTTTCAAAGAAGAAGGAGAAGTAAGAAAAAGTTTCAATTCATTTGAATTTTAAGATAATTAACTATAATCTATTGAGTCTACATGCACTAATTTGATTTTTGGGATTGGAATTGCATATCTAGGATTAGCATTTTAATTTTTTCATAAATAATTTATGAACTATTAGGATGAATCTGAAATAAAATAAAGCCTATTAATATTAAGATTTAAACAAGAAAAATTTTGAGTGATTTAGTTAGATAAATAGAAACTTATGACTTTTTGAATTTTGGGCTAATATATAAAAATGCAGTAGAGGTTCTAACTAACGTTTCAGGGATTTTTACGGGTCTGATTGGGTTTATTTAGTATATTTAGAAAGCTTATTGAGTTATCTTTCCAAAAGTATATAATTCATCAAAAATAGATTTGTAAATAGAGAGTTATAACCAATTAAATTAAGTACCATAAATCTGGAGAAATCTGAAACTTTTGGTACTTTAGGCGAAACGTGTCTGCGTCTTGTCCAGTTATACGGGGTTTACCTATAGACCCTATAGCCATAGTACTTTTAGGACCATATAACTTATAAAATAAGTCCCCTAAGTTTTATGATTTTTGGAGTAGGTTAGAATTGTTATAAATTGTGAGAAATTGATATTATTGAGAATAACTATAAAGTTAACTACAGAAGATGAATGTGCAACAAGTAGTCAATATTTTTGGCGTGATTAGAGTATAATTTTATTATTGTAGCACTTATATATGATTTGTGTGATAATGGGTGCTTGAGAAGTTATGTTGATTATTTTGGTTAAATAGACAAAACAAATGAGGTAAGTAACCTTTAATCTTTTCTAGTAGTTTTCCTCGTCCAAAAGCTAAATATTTTATTATTTCTACTAGAATCATATTTACTGGTATTTTCTTTAAAAAATGATTTCAAGTAAAAATATATTTTATAATTAAGATTATTTACTGAAAGAAATATGTTTGATTCAAATAATGTAATATTTGTGAAAAATAGTATGATTCTATATTTTATACTAAATTATAGATCAATATATGAATTACTGTTGAACGTGGTTACAAGAAAATTATTTTGGAATGGTTATAATATTATATTAAAATAAAAGTAAAATTGTTATAAATCGTTATTATAAATAAGTATTTTGAAACTCTCTTCAGTGACTATAAATGTGGATCTCATCCACAGGGATTATATATGGATAGTACTGACTGAGTTGTAAGGTTAAATATAGTAAATTTGTACCCAGCAGTAGGAGTTATCTGCAATAGAATTGGACCTAGCTACAAGGATTATTTGTAGTAGATTCAAACCTGTCTATATAGATTATCTGTGGTAGATTTGGACCTAGTCATAGGGGTTAAGTATGGCCATAGTCGCTAAAAACTATGGAAAAGTATAATTAAAATTGTTATTGACTAAAAGGGATTCGAAAAGATAGATTTGGAAACTTATTACTTATTTGTCAAATTATTTACTAAACAACTTGATTTGAATATTTTCAAAGATCGATTTCTGAAACCAAATTTTTTCTGAAAAATATTTGTTAATGATTTTAGTTTACATATGCTTGATCCCGCTAGTTAAGATTACTAGTTACTTATTAGGCTTCTAGCTCACCTTTATATTTTTTTTCCTAGATTTTAAAGATCATTAGTTAAGAGGTATAACTAAGGGAGAATTTATTTAGTAGTAATTGAGGTGCATGATCCAAAGAGAGGAATTTCTTTGTCTTGATTGAGAAAATATAAGGACTCGTAAGGTTGATCATCTTGAATTTATTGGATTATAATTTCTATTATATAGTATTTATTTTGAATATTTGGATACTTTATAAAAGTTGTTGGAATTTATTTTATACATTGGTGTTTATTAGAGACTAACTAATGAAACTATATTAGTTTACAAAAAGATACATTGCATGCCTATGGAGCTTTGCCTTATAGGTATGCGGTGTACGTCATCGGGTGTAGGGCATGACAAGTGGTACCAGAGATTTGGATAAGTTTAAAAATTTGGATTGTGATAAGTCAATTTTATGAGGTTTAGAATATCGTATGACTAAGTTAAGATCGTTTCAGTTTGACTTAACTTTTATTATGATTTAGAGTTTCATTGAGTTGCTGATTAGTTTACTTTGGTCTTTTCGGGCATTAATGTAGGTTAAGTTCGTATTTTTAAATTTTTTATTGATGGAACAATTAGTTTGACCTTTATAGTTGGTGATCATATACATTACGTAGACTTTTAAGATTGTTTAAAAATGAACATGGACTTTTGGGATCATTTAAAGTTGAGTACTCTTACTAGGTTTTGATTATTAAGATCTGTTAGTTGGATATTGAGGTTTCTAATATTTAGTATTTTTGAGTTTAGTTTTCTTTTGTATTTGATTAATGAACCTAAGGTATTAGTAATAGTTATCAAGTTAGTGAGTCTTACTTTGGAGCTGTTATTAAAATTTTATGAGTCTACTTGTTGTCTTCTTTTGTATTCTCTTGAGCTGAATCTCAATATTTTTGATCCTATTTGAAAAAAATAAAATAGTCTAAGTTAATTATTAGAGAAGAGAAATTATTTGATTCCTAGAAATTGTGTGATTATTCTTAGGAGTTGTTAATCTTATATTATATATGCAAGAAATTTATAAAATAGAGATTACATAGTTATGGTGATAATGTAGGGAAAATATGTATATTTAGATTTATTGGTTAATGGGATAATGGAGAGAAAATGTTTCAAATTCTTTCTGAAAGTGAAATTATTTATGCTATGGGCTAGAATATACAGTAAAACATATAGCACATTGAGATTATTAAATAACTAGTTTTTTTATAATAAAGTACAAAGAAATAATATAAGAAATGTCAATTTATGTGCTTGTATTAAGTGATGAGAGTATATATTATTGTTATTAGTGGATTGATGATAAATAGGCTAGTTCTATTAAAGGCCTTACTATGAATATTTCTATAAATATTAGTGATGATATAATTGAAATATAGGCATTAACGACTTATAGGTTGAATAATAATTTAGAGAGCTTTATTTTGAAAAACTAATAGTGGACTAAT
The DNA here is from genome assembly GCA_002914805.1 of Parasponia andersonii. Classification (NCBI taxonomy): domain Eukaryota; kingdom Viridiplantae; phylum Streptophyta; class Magnoliopsida; order Rosales; family Cannabaceae; genus Trema; species Trema andersonii. The sequence goes on from JXTB01000076.1 coordinate 476,449, forward strand.
TTGAAGAATGATATTACTTGGAAAAAAAAAATTATAGAGCCTTAATAACTTATATGGTTGGATAATTTTGAGATGATATTACCTTAATAATATTTGTTTTAGAAGCTAAGCAAAAGTCAATATGTGGTGAAAGGACAATTTAACATTGGTTACGAATACTGAATAATAGAGTTGAAATTGGAAAATATAGTTATCTTAAATGAGTTAATTATTGTTAGTCTAGGTATCCACTATATAAGAAAAAGTAATCTTTATATTGATAATCTTTGGTATTACTCATTTTTAGAAATTTGTGTTAGATTATACAAATAAATTAAAGAGTACTTATTTGATGAATAACTAAAAGAATTACAAGATAAGAATTTTCAGAAAACTTAGTGTTTTACTATTAGGAACTCGACTATTATCAATGATGGAGAAAAAAAAAGAAAAAGAAAATTGTATTTATAAAACAAAAGGTCAGAACAATTATGTAATGGAATATGTAAGTCAATCAGTTATATAGTGGAATATGTAAGTCGATTAATATTTCTAAGATTGATAAATTATTTGATTTTTATGAAATATATGGTTTATGGAGAAATATTCACATTTGTGGTTCTATCGACCTATCTTACTTGTAAAAGATATTTTTTTGAAAAAAGTCATAATATGAGACATTAGAATTCCTAGATGTATTAAGATAAAGACTGAAGAAAATTTTAAGGACTGGTATATGAAAAAAATCACTTAGCATATCTCTTAGTGTTTTTTCTATGGGAAAGTGAATGAGAGCCATATAGATGAAGGTTGAAAACTTTTGACATACTATATGAGAAAGATAGTATGGTACTAGAATTTTATAATGAGATTATTAAGGATAACTTAAATTGTAAAGTATGAGTTACATAGTACACTATTTGACTAAGTATACTCACATTTCTACTATTAGACTTGGTTTATGCCCTTAACCTATTATTAGGATTTGATTTTTATGATTATTTTGAGTGACATTGAGATTTAGAATTCTATGTAATTTGGTTATGAGTATAGCATTTGTATCTGTCATTAGGTTTAGTGATTGGATCTAGTTTTAATACTTTGGCATATTGAAGATTAAAGTTAGAGAAAGTGAGAAAAGGAGATTCTTATGGTTGTTTATGATAAATATATCATATTGTATCTAAGTTTTATAAGACTTTACACGTAATTTTGGAATTGAATTAGATTTGTTTGAGCTTTACAACATTGATTTGAAATAAATAGATTGTCAAGAAGAAAAGTACATATGTATGTATAGATCACTGAGGACATAATAATGAAAAATATTTCAAAGGTTTGTAGAAGAAAACATTACTCTTAGTAATATTTGTATAGGGTTTAAGTTTTCAATCTAGCATTAAATAGCTCTATATGAAGTATTAACAAAGAAATGGAAGTATACTCTTAGCATTATAGGCAAGTGATTAAAAGAGGTACTAAAGGTTTAAAGAATTTTAATTATTAAGAATTCCTATTGGTCTTGTTAGTATAAAGAAAAGTCTGAGTCATTATGTTATTCTCTTTTTTAGTGAAAGTGTAAAGGAGCTATTGTAATGAACGAGAAATGATATGAAGATATTGATAGCTAAGTTTTAAAAGTAATGATCTCTCTTTGATACTTCAATCACTCAAATCAGAATAAGTTCACACGCTCATGTTCGTATCATATTGATAGAAAGATCGTTTCAATTTAGTAAGTGATGATCATAGTTTTACTTAGATGTTGAGACTTTCCTAAACGTATGTGGATCAATTAAAATTTATTTATTAGAGAATTCTAGGTTCTAAGTTTAGAGGACTAAACTTTTTTTTAGAGAGGAGAATATGACGACCCGTATATTAAAAAAAGAGGGGGATTTATTTATATAATATATAGAAAATAAGGATAAATGAAAAGTCTAATTAGCCCTTACGTATAGGTATTTACTAAGGATTAATTTGATAATTCAATTAGAGATAGTTTAAGAAACTCTAAAAGTTTAATAATCTGCTCAATTTTATACGTACGCTTTATGAAAAAGGCAGAGAGCCAGCCACATAGTTTTAAGGAAGAAGGAGAAGCAAGAAAAGGATTCAATTCATTTGAATTTTAAGGTAATTAACTATAATCGATTGAGTCTACATACACGAATTAGATTTTTTAGATTAGAATTGCATGTCTAGGGTTAGGTTTTTAATTTGTCTATAAATAGTTTATAAACTATTAGGATGAATCTGACATAAAATAATGCGTATTGATACTAGAATTTAAATAAGACAAATTTTGAATGATTTAGTTGATTAAATAGAAAGTTATGAATTTTTGAGTTTTGAACTAAGATGTAAAAATATAGCAAAGGTTCCGACTAACATTTCAAGAATTTTTACTGGTCTGATTGGGTCTTATTTAGTATTGTTGGAAAGCTTATCAAACTAAATTTCCAATAGTATATAATTCATTAAAACCGAACTTATAAATAGAGAGTTATGGCCAATTAATATAAGTACCATGAATCTGAAAAAATCTAAAATTTTTCATACTTTAGTGAAACGTGGCTGCAGCTTTTCTGACTGCACTGGGCATACCTATAGACCCTATAACCATATTTTTAGTACTTTTAGGACCACATGACTTGTAGAATAGGTCCCTTAAGTTTGGTAATTTTTGGAGTAGGTTAAAATTGTTATAAATTGTGAGAAATTGACATTATTGGGAATAGGTATAGAGTTAATTACAAAAGATTCGTAGACAACAAGTAGTCAATATTTTTGGTATAAATAGAGTATGATTTTATTACTATGATACTTATATCTAATTTATGTGATAATAGGTATATGAGAGGTTATGTTAATTATTTTGGTTAAATATGCAAAGCAAATGAGGTAAGTAACCTTTGATCTTTTCTAGTAGTTTTCTTCATCCAAACGCTAAATGTTTATTGTTTTATTATTTCTACTAGAATCATATTTAGAAGTGTTTTCTTTAAATATGATTTCAAGAAAAATATATTTTGGTATTAAGATTATTTATTGAAAGAAATCTATTTTATTGAAATAACGTAATTTTTGTGAAAAATAATATGATTCTATATTTTATACTAAATTATGGATCAAGGATATGAATTACTGTTGAACGTGGTTACAAAAATAGCTACTATATTTTAAAAAGATGAAAGTAAAATTGTTCATGATTCGTTATTGTAAATAAGTGTTTTGAAACTCTCTTTAGTGACTATGTATGTGGACCCAATCCATAGGGGCTAAATGGACTGCACTAACTTAGTTACAGAGTTCAATATAGTAGATTCGTACCCGACTACAGAGATTATGTGTAGTAGATTCAGACCCAGTTATAGGGCTTATTTGTTGTAGATTCAAACTTGGCTACAGGGGTTATTTGAGGTAGATTTGAACCTAGTCACAAGGGTTAAGAGTGGCTATATTCACTAAAAACTGTGGAGAAGTATAATTAAAATTGTTATTGACTAAAAAGAATTCGAAAAGATAGATTTGGAAACTTATTACTTATTTTGTCTATCCCAGACCCTGGACGGGTTCAGCCTAATCTAATTCTTGTCTCGATAGCTGGGGGTTAGAAGTCTCAAGGATCTTCTGCCAGAAGATCATTAGGGGCAGCGTACTGCTCCTGACCTAGGCAAGGCATTCAATGCGATCCTGGGTAGGTGCGTGTATTGGGCAAACCGTTTCTACCAAGCTCGCACCATTGGGGAGGGCGGAAAGCAGATCACAAAAATGCAAGGGAGATTACAGTAACCACAGCTTGTGATTTCCGGAACAAGTCATGATGAGAAAAGGGTACTCAATCCTGGGATTGAGGGCCGGCAGGTTCTCAGTTCCACGATTATATATATAGATGCCATACATCTCCCCGAAAATATTTATACAGATAGATAGAAAAAAAAATTGTATAAGCAGAAAAACTTAGTCTTTGCTACTTAATCTCGGGAGTAAACATCTGACCTAAGCATCATAGAGACTTTGCAGATGGCTGCCCCTGCTTCTTCGATCTGGCTTGAGATCAAAAGCATTCTGAGATAGCGAGAATACGTGGACAGTTGGTTAGAATAACACCAACAGTTCGGATACGTGGACAGTTGGTAGGACCATCACCAATAGTTTAGATACGTGGACAGTTGGTTGGACTAGCACCAATAGTATGAAGACATGTGGATAGTAGGTAAGAATAGCACCAACAGTTTGGCATTGTCTGTGGAAACCAGGGGCGCGAGAGAAAGAGTAAAAGTTTCACGGACACAGATTCTATTTATTGATGCTTAAATTACAGAGTGCGTGGTCGACAGGGACATAGACCCAGTATCTTTATTTGTCAGAGACGGGTTTTGGACAGACTCACAAGGATACGTCGGAGTGATAACGCCTCATTTGCTCCTAGTGAGAGCCAAGTCCAGGCCATTTCTTCTGCAGCGATGGGTCCAAGCAGGAATCAATCAACCCCTAGATCTGGTTTCTAGCATGATCCCATTTAGGGTCGGAGAAGTCCAGCTATACACGCGGATCAAATTTTTCCAAGATAAGTCATAACAGTAATTATACATCCTCAGAGTCGGACGAGCCAGAACTCACATCCCGATCTCTGGAGTTAATCTCGTCAGTCATAACACAAAGAGGATTCACTAATAACTCTAAATCATATACGATTGGGCCAGACCCAGAGGTCAGCCGAACTGCCGACAAGGGAATGGCATCGTATATGATATCTGACCCTGACCATAAATGTGGGAAACAGAAAAAGAAAAACAGAATAAACGTGAGAAAAGTACAACGTTTTTATTATTTAAACAGATGTTTACAACAAGGGTTAGCTTTACACTATATATGTGATATCCTGAATTTTAAAACAACACCCAATCCTTCACATAATTAAAAAAGCTAATAATAATCGCAATTGCATATCATTTTATATTAGTACCCCATGTAGAAATAGGGTTTAGTACCTATCTTTTCAATTTATCATTTTTTTTAGTACCTGTTTCATAAACTTATTTTGTTTATTAATCTTTGCTTACTAACTAATTTCATAGTGAAATGCTTAAGATGGGCTCCTTCGTACTAGTTGACGTGTACTAAAATTAACTATAATTTCTGATATTTTATTTTACTTAATTGGTGTTTAGTCAGATCATTGATTTTGTGCATACTTGAAAACTCTTTAGTTTAAATGTGCTTAAAAGATATTTTGGTACAACTTAACGTGTATTAAATAGTCTAACATGTAATCGGAATTTGCACATATGGCCTATTATTTTTCTTTTTTTTTTTTATTTTTTTATTTGATTTGACTGGTATTTTTACTACCAAATTGACTTTCAAGGATTCTACAAATATCTTCGTATGTTTATTTCAATTATGCAGTATAAGGCTTGGTGTTCATAATTGGAGTCTAGTCAATCATCTTATAACTTTTGTATACATACATCTCTCTTGTATTTTATTAAATATAAAGGTAATTATTGTTGTGGCGAGTATTATTTTATACTTTAAATCATTAATGTATATATGTTCACTTATGTACATAAATAAATACTATTAAATGTATATATATATGTAATAAGGATCGGAGACTTCGAGTAAGGCGGTGAACTTACTCCCTTCTCAAAGTCTCTTCCTTTTATTTCATTATTAAAAAGTTCTTCATACTATTTTGATGAGGGCCTTTCTCTACTAATGCCGACATGCCCTCTATTATCAACATCCTAAAAATTTTTGAGAAATTAGATCAAATATGCTCCGTAATACCCTTATCTTGACCCATATGCACAAGTTAAAAAACATTTGAAAAATATGCTTGCGGACGAAAATACTCTTACTAATACCTAAGAGAAAATATGCTTCTTCCCCTTAAACTCCTCATTTCTCTCTCTCTCTCCAACTCTCTCTTTCGTCTCCTTCTCTGAAGAGCCAAGAACCATCGCGTCGTTAACCGAGGAAGACAAAAACTCGTCGTGCCGTCTATCGTAAATCTCTCTCATTGTTTAGGATTACGTTGAGAAAAATGAGTCCCCAAAAGAAGGTAAGCAAAATATGATTTGAGGGTTTTATTTTTTTTTTTTAATTTTGGGCATTTGTAGTAGAAGACGATTTAGAAATTTTTGACTTCATTCCGACATTTTTTCGATGCATTTTCGATTAGCTGGTCTAAATTTTCGATCATATTTCGATGAGTATGGCTGAAAATAGTACCAAAAAATCACGCGAAATTCGAAGTATTTTCGATGGTATTTCGACGTATTTTCGATGGTATTTCGACTATGTTTCGATTTACAGAGTCGAAATTTCGATACCTTTTCGATGATATTTTAAAAGAGAAATTAGGTTAAATATGCTCCGTATTCTCTATTAAATAGGTAAAATAAACTTTTGATGTTATTTCGACTGTGTTTCGATTTTTTTTCGATGAGGTTTGGATGAATAGTGCTGCAATTTCGATACATTTTCCATGACATTTAAGCTAATTTGTCTTTTAAAATAGAAAATAAGGCTGCTCTAAATTTTCGATGACAATTCGATAATATTCGATGGTATTTCAACTGTGTTTTGATTTATAGAGTCGAAATTTCGATACTTTTTCGATGGTATTTTGACTGTGTTTCGATTTTATTTCGATGAATAGTGCTGAAATTTCGATACATTTTCGATAATATTTTAAAATAGAAAATAAGGCTGCTCTAAATTTTCGATGTTAGTTCGACTATTTTTCGATCACAGTTCGATGATATTCGATGGTATTTCGACGTGTTTTCGATGGTATTTCGACTGTGTTTCGATTTACAGAGTCGAAATTTCGATACCTTTTCGAAATAGGTTTTTTACAGTATTTCGATGAATAGTGCTGAAATTTCGATACATTTTCGATGACATTTTAAAATAGAAAATAAGGCCGCTCTAAATTTTCGATGTTAGTTCGACTGTTTTTCGATCACAGTTTGATGACCTTTTCTCTTCTAGTAGCTAGTAGTTAATCTTTTTTCAACTATTTTCGATTAATTTTCGATTCCATTTCGACGTGCTCTGTTTTTCGATGATTTGTTCCTTGGACAATTTCCACCTCCTGACTATTTGTTCTCATTTGAGATAGTTTCTATAAGATTTTTCGATGACAATCGAAATCTCGTCGAAATCAAAATAATCGAAATTTCGATCATTTTTCGACCTATTTCGATGCATTTAAACTATATTTCGACGTAATTTAGATGCTTTTAATATATGTTAAATTTACAAAAATCCTATCTAAATTGCTTTGTTCCTCTTATGCCGAACCAAATGTCAAAACTCCTTGTACCTTTTGGAGAACACTTTCCTGGAAGGGTCACTTTAAAAGGAACAACGGTGATATCGAAGATTAAGGAGAGATTTGAGAAGTATGATTTGTTAGAGAGGGCAAAGCAGTGTTCATTTAAGCAGTTTTTTCTTGCTCCTCCAATGCAAGCATCAGGAGTACTTATACACCAACTACTGTTGAGGAAGGTGAAATCCCAAAACCCGGCGGAGTTGCAGTTTTTCATTGGGGATAGCAACTTGAGATTCGGGCTTAGTGAGTTTGCGTTGATAACGGCATTAAACTGTGCCAAAGATCTAGACATTGTAAAGTACAAATCTATATCTAGTAGCATGAGGCTCAGGGAGACATACCTGAATAATGCAGCTAATGTGAGATCCAGTGAATTAGAAGCTGCATTTCTAAATTGTGAGGAGAAGGAGGACGTATGGAAGTTGGGTTTGTGCTACTTAGTAGATGGGCTGTTGATGGCACAGGAGTCAAGCACGAAGATTATGATGGATATGCTCTCTTTTGTGGAGAATGAGGAGGATTTCTTTAATTATCCATAGGGAAGGCGATCTTACGAGAGAACGTTCCCTAGTTTGAATAAGGATATGATGTATCAGAGGGAAAACTACCTTCAGAAGATGAAAAAGAATAAGAAGGCCAAGGAAGCTAAATACACAGTGTATGGGTTTAGCATTGCTTTACAGTATTGGGCTTATGAGGCTATCCCCAAGCTTACTGGTGCATTTTCTGAGAACCTTGGCATCAAATTCCCAAGGATGCTATCATGGACAAGAAATAAAACACCATCAATGATCGATTGTATTGATGTATTCAAGATTAAGAAAGTAAGTCCGGAAAATTGATTTTATTCTATATAATTAATTTTATAAATTCATAAGTTGATTGAACTTTATTTTGAACTATCTTGCAGCTTGTCACAAATGCGTTATTGAATCCACAGGAGGCTGAGAAAGAATTCTATGAACATATATATCACAATCCACACCAGAGCCTTGCCAGTACTGGAGTTGAGGAAGAGGGAATTGATGGTGAGGAGGAGGAGGAGAACAAGAAAGAGGCGGCTGAAGCAAAGCGAGCTGCAGAGGAGGCGGGCATCTTTCACGCTACCAGAAACAAAGTAGAGGAGGAACCATCCACTGACGTGCCTCAGTCACATAAGTTCTATCTTGAGTTGAAGACTAACATTGCTGAGGTGAAGGCAAACCATACTGAACTCAAGGCAAACCAGATGATTCTCAATGATAAACTTGGTAGGTTGTTAAAGATGATGGAGGAAATCAAAGCACATCGGCAGCCAACTGGTTCTGAATCTGAGGCCACCCAGTCGGATGTCCTTCCTGAAGTGTATCAGCCAGGTGAAGATATTGTCATAAGTACTCCCACTAAAGAGCACACTCTTGAAGAGCAGCAAACTCCAGGAGTGAAAGAGTTACAAGTAGCTGAGGTGGCTACAGTTAAGTTTGGGAGGAAGAAAGGGTCGGTCAACGATCTAAGAGACTCATTGACTACACCGATCCGTCAAACAAGAAGTTCAAGGTTAATGATCCATGTAAACCAAACCTATTCCGGAAAATTGATGCAAAACAGCTTGATACATTTAGGAGATGGCTTGCAGGACTTATTGATAACCGGAAACCAATCTAGCTTCCCACTAGTGATGCTAGTACTGGATTCTTTTTCCACCTTCAGACTCCTTGGAAGTGGCTTGCAGATGAGGTAATTGGATTTATAATTAAATGTTTCTTTCTTCATTTTGAAATTCTTTTTTATATTCACTTAAAAGTTATTGTATTCTCTCCATTTACAGCATATTGACGCGGCTTTTCAGTTGATACGAGAATGCCTTTGGCTTTTCCCAAAGACGTATAGAAAGAAAGTCGCTCTTGCGGACACAGTCTACATTGCATGCATGAATGGTCGGTGGGATG